>JAWPHD010009151.1:0-107146 GCA_037043455.1 Cyrtodaria siliqua
TTAGGGAAATATCTTCTTGGTCGAAATAGCGAAGGCAAGGATTTCACTGATCAAATTGTAATTTGTATCAAAACAATTAACCCAAAATGAAGTGTAAAAAATCCGTCTACCATGACTCTCAATTATAACAGAGGGAAATGACATACTGAAACAGCCTTAAACAAGCGACTTCCAGTAATTGAACAATGGCAGACAATTTCTCTGATAATATAACAAATAACTTTCTGTTATATCATTATGCCTACTGTAATAGGACTCAGTCGGGGGGGTATGTAAATAGGTAGGTTACCGTTTATAAGCATGTTACTAGAGCTAGCTTTTAATGGCGAAATCGGTAGATCGTGCGCCTTCACATGCAAGGAGTCCCGAGTTCAAACCCGCCGAGTGCCTAAATACTTTATGTGTAATTTCCGGTCGATTACATTGTGGAGAATCTACGTTGGTGGAGAATCTGGGTAGCCTAGGATTGTATGAGGTTCTGCCCAGATGCCTAGATCATTGTATATGTTGTTGTCTATATGTGTTGTGTGATATTTGACAGGTTTCAACTATCAACAACAAAAACAGGTTGGAGGTACTGTAATATGACTCAGATGTGGGCGTATGTAAATAGATAGGGTTATAAGCGCAATACTCCTGTCTCGCTGCAGAGCTCCGATCTTTATGGCAAAATCGGTTAGAGCGCTCCCGCTCTCACATGCAAAGGAGGTCCTGAGTTCAAAATCAGAGCCCTAGATAAAAATGTTATCCAATATTTATACCCTTCGTTTTTTATATTCTGCTTTCTTTTTCCTTCAGCTACTGGTTATTGTAAATTTTACAATACACCAACGCTGTTAGTCTCAACTACAAGCCATGGGAATTTCAACTTCCAGCCGGCAATAGTTTTATCTGAAATTGTGCTTCCATCGTGTTTCTTTTTTGACTTTGAAAAGGGCTAGGTATAAAATGGGACTAATTACTGCGGACTAGCGGACATGCGGACAGTATGGTATAAAATGCGGACTGGTATTTTGCGGACCATGTACATAGATGGACAACTAATACAAATTTTTGGTCAGCAACTATTAAAGTTAGACGTTCTTAAAACAAAATAAGTATGTGGTGTATGGTAATGGTCATTTGAAAATAGATTTGCATGAAAATAATTCGTCAACTGCAGTTGTAATTAGGTTCAATTGATGTTTAAAGCAAAATAGATAACCTATAATATTTTATTTTTCAAAAAGTTTTTCCTTCTCTCGGACCTGCTCATGCCCCCCCGTGAACCAATAAATTCATGTTTTAAAATATGCTAAACAATATAGTCTAGTCATTATCTAATTAAGTATGACATACAATTAGGAAATTGTGTTGTATAAAACTATGTAATTGATTGATATATTATAAAGTTTATATTGCAATTTGATTGAATCTTATATATCTGTGAATGCAATTAATACGACACACACTAGATAATAGTGTAAGTTTTGTGTACTTTACTCTTCAACTATATTTATTTATTTTAATTTAAAGTGTTAAAATCATATCACCAAATCCGTGAATTCGGTAATCACATTTTATTAACTTAATAACTTATTTTTAAGTTAATTATGCAATAATGTTAAACTCGGTTTATATTATATCTGTTGATATGTTTGAACAATGTGTATTGGAGGAGGTGTGATAGGCAATGTTACAATCAAACTGTAAAATTAGTTGTGTACATGCGGGATTAGCGGGATTAGCGAAATGTGTCATATCTCTAGACAATGAACAATAAGGGTGTCTGTCTCTTTTGTTGTAGTTTCCAAACAAGAGCGTGTCGGCAGAACAGCGCAGCTCGACTATTCGATTTTTCAGAGAATAATAATTTATAGCTCAGTATATACCAACAGAAACAAGGCTACAACTATGTGGGGTGGGGCTTGGTGGGCACAACATAACTATGTGTAAGTATTGACCAAAACTATTCAGAAATACGTAAAAAAAATATTTAAAACAAAATAATTCCAGTTTTGAGTGGGTTGCGGGGTGTGGGTGGGCGAGACGGGCGGGCTGGTGGATGTTGGCAGAGTGGGCGGTGGTGAGGGCAAATATATGTGCAAGAAGCTATGTAGAATTCACCCAAAACAACACAAAAATATGTAACAAAAATAATTAAAACAAATCGAATTTTGACGCTGGGGATGTGGTAGATGCGGGGGCCGGAGAGGGCAACATATATGTGTAAGAAGCTGTGTAAGAATTGACCAAAACAACACAGAAATAAGGTTAAAACCAAATAAAAAAAAAAAATATTGATTGGGGGCGAGTGGGGCGGGGGGTGTGGGGTAGGGGGGAGCAAGATAGCTACTATGTGTAAGAATTGTCAAAACAACACAGAAATATGTAAAAAAATAAAAAAATTAGTTTCGAGTGTGGTGGGGGTGGGGGGGGGGGGGGGGGGGGGGGGAGAAGCAGGGGGTGGGGGGGGAGGGAGGGAGCAACATACATATGTGTAAGAAGCTATGTGTAAGAACTGATAAAAAAAACACAGAAATATGTAAAAAAAGAAAATAATATGCTAGTTCTCGAGAGTGTGGTGGTGGGGGCAGGGTGGGGGGGGGGGGGGGGGGGGGGGGGGGGGAGGGGGGAGAGTAGCGAGGGGGAGGCTAGGTGGGAGGTGGGGGGAAAGGAGGCAACATGTTTAAAAATTGACACAGAAATATGCACACCAAAAAAAGTTTCAAGTGGGGGGAATGGGGGGGAGCGGGGGGGTGTGTGTGTGTTTCTAAGGATTATAGTCCCTCCACTACGACAGGCGTCCTACCTGACGATTATAGGCACAATGTCTGGACTTTTATCTGTGTGTTGTTGTGTGATGTGATGATATGTCTACTTGAAGCAGCGAACTCAATGGTTTCTTTATAGAGCTGCCACACTGGAATACCACGCGTAGTAGACATGATACCCCACCCGCCAGTCACATTATTCTGACACTGGTCAATCATGTAGCAGCACTACCCATTATATGCTCGTCAGGCAAGGGTTACAAGTGACTACTCCATTTTTAAGTCTTTGGTATGACGCGGTCAGGGGACTCGAACCCAGACCTCCATACAAAGCAGACGCTATAACCACTACACACAAAGCTTCGGTAGTAGGTTGTGGGGAGGGAGGGGGCAACATATATGTGTAAGAATTGACTAAAACAAAAAAAATATGTAAAAAAATAAAATACAAATAAAGAGTTTCAAGTGGGGATGTCGGTGGGGGGGGGGGGGGGGAGGTGAGAGGCGGGGGATGGGGGACGACGGCAACATATATGTGTAAGAATAAACTAAACAAACAGAAATATGTAAAAAAAAGTAGTGGAGGGGGGTGGGAGTGGGGCGGGAGGGAGTGGGGAGAGGGCGGCCCGAGGGGGTCCCACTGCCACAATCCGGTGAAGTATGCAATAGATGATAATGCTATAAGAAATCCCAAACCACATTATAGATATATAATGATAATGCACACTAGATCTGCCTATATTGCATTTATGGGCCATCAAATTAGGGTCTCAAGGCGCAGCAAATTCTGAGAAGCACAAAATACTTATAATTCCTAAACATAACTAACGGAACCAACTTCCACCAATTCTAGTACGCTAGGAAAGAAATGTACCGGATATCGGCTGATAAAAACCGCTTACACGACAATTTGATGTGAAAAGACACATTTTAGGGCTCCATGGGAGCCCGGAGTTAAGGAACAAAATTATTTAGGCAAACACTTCAAGATAACTGCTATAAGGCAAGCTAAATGGCAAACTTGGTAGTGCCTAGGTAAGCATTGTAAGAGATATAGACTTGTAAACACGTTACCGAAAATTTGATGTGAAATGGGACACTTTTATGGGTCTACATAATTGGGTTCAATGGGAGCCATGGGTTACAAAAACCCAAAAATGTTATGCAGCCTTTAAGATAATGCTATAAGGAAACCACGACAAAATTTGGCTTCGTGCTACGGTAAGAAATGTACGCGATATGGACATCGTAACACAGTTAACGCAAATAGATGTGGGACGCGAGGACCCAGGGTGATTACCAAAAGCTCTCTTATTTTCGAAAGTCGAGCTAAAACAAGAACCGTAATTCACAGCATCATGCTAATTCAGCAATAATTAAGATATTTACATTGTAACATGATAAACTATAAAAGACCCAACACACTGCACCCCAGGAAGGAACCCCCATTCAAAACAATGACAACCTAAACCTGTATATTTCCACTCAATTTCAAATTCAACTACACAATCTTCAACACCACAACATGACACGTCCCCAAATCCAAGACTAATTTATATATCCTTTCTAACATTAACCACTGACAATAACTCAAAATCCCCAATACAACTCGTCTTCCAAACCTATATAACTTATTTTTTTTAAAACCTGTACAATCTTTGTCACAGGCAAATTCTGTTACGTAGCTGTCATTGATGCACTTGTAAAGATGCTTTTTATAAAAACGACACTAACAAGTACATTTGCGTATGCTTTACTTACTTAACAATGAATGCTCCATACCAATTCCCTTGCTGTTGTTTTTGGCTTTTCCGGAACGCTATTACCAGTTCTAATATCTTCCCCATCACCCCCACCCCAATCTAGCCCGTCCGAATGCTGTTACACTAGTGAATACTCTTTTGAATATGAAAGATATTGTGTACCTCAATTTAGAAGGGATGTCGCTCCATCAAGGTCATAGGAAAAGGTGCCCATCAGGTCAGGTCAAACACCAGAGAATTTGCAGTGACGACAGGCAGGACAATTGCCTAATACTGTATTATGCAGCTTAAGCACACAGATGTATGCTGGAATATGTAAAGAATTGAGTTTATAATTATTCCTGAACAACCTTCACTGTTTTGCACCAATGATTAATAGGTCAAAGTTCAATAAGTGCAATTTTTACACGTAAAACCTTAGGTGCAGACTAAACTTCACGTTCATAGGAAAGTGCTTTGTGGTCTAACCATTGCATATCACACATATGCTCCCTGGTAGGACAAACATATCTATATGTCATTCTGTAGTTACCGTCTCGTGTTTGGAGTGCTTAGCTCGCCGGCGACTTACAATCACTATATACTCTCACTGATAGAGGTTCGTTGGTTCAAGCCCCCTATGGCCTTATTTGAAAAATTTGGCACTTTTTTACTGCCGGATAAAAGCTTAGTACTGAACTTTACCAGAAACATTCATTAGGTAACTGTACACCTGTACTAAGTTGAATACTTAAAAATAGCGTAAAATCAAATCAAACAACGTGTTCTCATAGTTGAATTAACGTATCACAAGCTCTGTACTATACAAATAACAAACACTAGAATATACGAATAATCTGAACAGGTATGTAACATGTTTTAGACATATAACTAGACGTCTCTTCTTATCATCACAACGACTCTACAGAGTATTGACTGCTAAACATGTATACATAACACATGTACAAAAAATTCGACTATCAAGTTTGTTATTTGTATATACTACAGGATGCTTGTAGAACGTTAATTCAACTATGAGGAAACACGTTTTAGTATTAGATTAACGCCTATCAAAAGTATTCAACTTATTACAGGTGTACAGATACCTAAGAATGTTTCTGGTAAAGTCAATACTCCAATACTTCTAAACCCATAACAGCCAAATAGTTTCAAATAAAGGCCATAGGGTGGCTTGAACCAACGAACCTCTATCAGTGAGAGTATATAGTGATTGTAAGTCGGCCGCGAGCCTTAAGCCCAAACACGGAGACGTAACTACAGAATGACACTATAGATACTGTTTGAACGCTACAGAGAGCAATTATCAATTGTAGACCACAATATCACTCATAAACGATGAAAGTAGTCCCGTCCACTAAGTTTACTTGTAAAATTGCACTTATTGAACTTTACCGAATAATCATTGTGCAAACAGTGAAGGTGTTCAGGCACAATATAAACTCAACTCTTTACATATACCATGCATACATCTGTGTGCATTAAAGCTGCATAATACAGTCTTAGGCAATTCCTAGCACTGCCCAATGCACATGTGACCTTTGACTATGCACCTTTCCTATGACCTTGATAGAGCGACATCCCTTAAAATGAAGGTACACAATATCTTGTCATGATTCAAAAGAGATATCACTATTACACGAAATGCCTACGACTGCTAGAATTAGGATGGACTAAAGGGGACAATATAAAAGAACTGGAAATTATCGTTCCGGAAATCCAAAAACAAGCAGGCAATGTTAATGTGGAGCAGTTTCATTACATTAAAGGTAAAGCAAACGCAAATGTTACGTTTTATACTAAGTACTGTATAAGAAACATCTTTTACAATGCATCAATGACCAGCACGATGACAGAATATCCTGTGACAAAAGTAATACAGAATTAAGAAAAAGATAAGATAATAAAAATGTAAACTACTGTATTTGTATATACTTGAATGTTAGATGACATGGTTAAAGTTAGAAATATATATATAAAATAGTCTTGCTCTTTACAGTTCATGTAGTTGTTTGAACGTTTATTGAATATTGAAATGAGATAAGTGAAATGAAACATGTTTTAAATAGTTGTCAATATGTTTCATGTTTTCCGTACCATACAGTGTTTAGGGTCTTTTATATTTTATGCAGGGTTTACAATGAAATATCATAATTATTGCTAATTAGGCATGATGCGTGAATTACGTGTTCTTGGTTTTAGCTCGACTTTTCGAAGAATAAGAGAGCTTTTGTAATCACCCTGGGGTCGGCGTCGGCGTCCCACATCAGGTTTGCGTGTAAGCTGTGTTTACATGTCATATCTCTTACATTTCTTATCCTAGCACACAACCAATTTGGTCTTGGGTTTCCTTATAGCATTATCTAAGGGCTGCATAAGCAAATTTGGTTTTGTAACCCATGGGCTCCCATGGAACCACAAATTATGATAGCCCATAAAATGTGTCCCATTTCACATCAAATTTTGCGTGTAAGCATGTGTTTACAAGTCTATATCTCTTACAATTCTTACCCTAGCACAACCAAGTTTGGCCATTAGCTTCCTTATAGCATTATCTTAAGTGTTGCCTAAATAATTTTGGTTCTGTAACTCCTGGGCTCCCATGGAGCCCTTAAAATGTGTCTGTTTCACATCAAATTTTGCGTGTAAGCTGTTTTTACAGGTCTATATCTCTTACATTTCTTGTCCTAGCTGAACTAAATTTTGGAATTGGTTTCCTTATAGTATGTTGTAAAGGGTTGGATAAGTAGTTTTGTCTTCTGCAAATTATGGGCTCCCATGGAACCCAAATTGTGATGGCCATAAAATGTGCAATAAAGGCAGATCTAGGTTTGCATGTAAGCATGTATATATCTATAATTTTGGTTTGGGATTTCTTATAGCATTATGCATCTTATTCATACTTCACCCATATTGGGGCATGGACCCCCTCTCCCCTCTCCCCACTCCCTCCGCCCCACTCCACCCCCCTCCACACTTTTTTTTTACATATTTCTGTGTTGTTTAGTTTATCCTAACACATATATGTTGCCTTCTCCCCATCCCCCGCCTCTCACCTCCCCCCCCCCCCCCCACCACATCCCCACTTGAAACTCTTTATTTTATTTATTTTTTACATATTTTTTTTGTTGTTTTAGTCAATTCTTACACATATATGTTGCCCCCTCCCTCCCACAACCTACTACCGAAGCATTGTGGTGTAGTGGTTATAGCGTCTGCTTTGTATGGGAGGTCGTGGGTTCGAGTCCCCTGACCGCGTCATACCAAAGACTTTAAAAATGGAGTAGTCACTTGTAACCCTTGCCTGACGAGCAAATAATGGGTAGTGCTGCTACTGATTGACCAGTGTCAGAATAATGTGACTGGCGGGTGGGGGTATCATGTACTACGCGTGGTATTCCAGTGTGGCAGCACTATAAAGAAACCATTGAGTCGCTGCTTCAAGTAGACATATCATCACATCAACAACAACACACAGATAAAAGTCCAGACATTGTGCCTATAAACGTCAGGTAGGACGCTGTCGTAGGTGGAGGGACTATAATCCTTAGAAACACACACACCCCCCCGCTCCCCCCATTCCCCCCACTTGAAACTTATTTTGGTGTGCATATTTCTGTGTCAATTTTTAAACATGTTGCCTCCATTCCCCCCACCTCCCACCAGCCTCCCCTCGCTACTCTCCCCCTCCCCCCCCCCCCCCCCCCCCACCTGCCCCACACACACTCGAAACTAGCATATTATTTTCTTTTTTACATATTTCAGTGTTTTTTTTATCAGTTCTTACACATAGCTTCTTACACAAAATGTATGTTGCTCCCTCCCTCCCCCCCACCCCTGCTTCTCCCCCCCCCCCCCCCCCCCCCCCCCCCACCACACTCGAAACTAGATTTTTTTATTTTTTTTACATATTTCTGTGTTGTTTTTGACAATTCTTACACATAGTAGCTATCTTGCTCCCCCCTACCCCACACCCCCCGCCCCACTCCCCCAATCAAAATTTTTCTTTTTTTTTATTTGGTTTTACCTTATTTCTGTGTTGTTTTGGTCAATTCTTACACAGCTTCTTACACATATATGTTGCCCTCTCCGGCCCCCGCATCTACCACATCCCACTCAAAATTCGATTTTTTAATTATTTTTGTTTACATATTTTTGTGTTGTTTTGGTGAATTCTTACATAGCTTCTTGCACATATATGTTGCCCTCACCACCCCCACTCTGCGCAACATCCACCCCGCCTCTCTCCACCCACACCCCGCAACCCACTCAAAACTGAATTATTTTTTTAAATATTTTTTTTTACGTATTTCTGAATAGTTTTGGTCAATTCTTACACATAGTTATGTTGTGCCCCCAACCCCACCCCACATATTGTAGCCTTGTTTTCTGATGGTATATACTAGCTATAAATTTATTATTCTCTGAAAAATCGAATAGTCGAGCTGCGCTGTTCTCCGACAGCTCTTGTTTTGGAAACAACAACAAAAGAGGACAGACACCCTTATTGTTCATTGTCTAGAGATATGACACATTTCGCTAATCCCGCTAATCCCCGCATGTACACAACTAATTTTACAGTTGTGATTGTAACATTGCCTATCAACACCTCCTCCAATACACATTGTTCAAACATATCAACAGATATAATATAAACCTGAGTTTAACATTATTGCATAATTAACTTAAAAATAAGTTATTAAGTTAATAAATGTGATTACCGAATTCACGGATGTTGGTTGATATGATTTTAACACTTTAAATTAAAATAAATAAATATAGTTGAAAGAGTAAAGTACACAAACATAACACTATTATCTATTGTGTTCGTATTAATTGCATTCACAGATATATAAGATTCAATCAAATTGCAATATAAACTTTATAATATATCAATCAATTAACATAGTTTAATACAACACAATTTCTAATTGTATTCATACTTAATTAGAAAATGACAAGACTATTATAGTTTACATATTTTAAAACATGAATTTATTGGTTCACGGCATTAGCAGGTCCGAAGAAGAAAAACTTTTTTGAAAAATAAATATATTATGTTATCTATTTTGCTTTAAACATCAATTGAACCTAATTACAACTGGCAGTTGACGAATTATTTTCATGCAAATCTATTTTCAAATGACCATTACCATACACCACATACTTATTTTGTTTTAAGAACGTCTAACTTTAATATTTGCTGACCAGAAAATTTGTATTATTTGTCCCATCTATTTACATGGTCCGCAAAATACCAGTCCGCATTTTATACCATACTGGTCCGCATTCCGCTAGTCCGCAAGTATTAGTCCGCATTTTATACCTACCCGTTTCAAAGTCAAAAAAGAAACACGATGGAAGCACAATTTCAGATAAAACTATTGCCGGCTGGAAGTTGAAATTCCCATGGCTTGTAGTTGAGACTAACAGCGATGGTGTATTGTAAAATTTACAATAACCAGTAGCTGAAGGAAAAAGAAAGCAGATATAAAAAAACGAAGGGTATAAATATTGATAACATTTTTTATCTAGGGCTCTGATATTGAACTCAGGACCCCTTGCATGTGAAGCGGACGCTCTACCGATTTTGCCATAAAAGCTAGCTCTGCAGCGAGACAGTAGTAATGCGCTTATAACCCTATCTATTTACATACGCCCACAACTGAGTCATATTACATACCTCCAACCTTTTTGTTTTTGATAGTTGAAACCTTCAAATATCACACAACACATATAGACAACAACATATACAATGATCTAGGCATCTGGGCAGAACCTCATACAATGCCTAGGCTACCCAGATTCTCCACCAACGTAGATTCTCCACCAATGTAATCGGACCGGGAAAATTACACATAAATATTTAGGCACTCGGCGGGTTTGAACTCGGGACTCCTTGCATGTGAAGCGCACGATCTACCGATTTCGCCATTAAAGCTAGCTCTAGTAACATGCTTATAAACGGTAACCTACCTATTTACATACCCCCCGACTGAGTCCTATTACAGTAGGCATAATGATATAACAGGAAAGTTATTTGTTAAATTATCAGAAAAATTGTCTGCCATTGTTCAATACTGGAAGTCGCTTTGTTTAAGGCTGTTTCAGGTATGTCATTTCCCACTGTTATAATTAGATCATGGTAGGACGGATTTATTACACTTCATTTTGGTTAATTGTTTTGATACAAATTACAATTGATCAGTGAAATCCTTGCCTTCGCTATTTCGACCAAGAGGAGATATTTCCCTAAATAATCAAATGCAGTCTATAGTATATTTGTTGGAACCAACAGATGCTGCAGTAATTACTTTCTTTCTTTTTTCATCAAAGGAATGATAGGCACTCGCACATGAATTTTTTTTTAAATTAATTTTGAAACACTATTTTACCGACAACTGTTGGTCATATAAGCTTATGCCTCGTCTGTTCCGATTTTTTAACAGACTGAGCGACTTGAGAATTGTTCAGGTTTTTTTAAGTGCTTTTATTTTATAAATGAAAGTTTTGTTATCAGAACATTGAACATACGATGTACTCTCATTTATTAGATACATGTATATCTTTATACACTTACTGTTTTAACAAGTGCGTATTCATAATTAATTCAAATTCCTTTTTGCAGTTAAAACAAAAATGGCTGCTGCTGGAGCGAGCATTTGTACAGACTCGACAGATGCTGTTGAACTGTATAAACCACTGGGTTTGTACCTGAAACCGATCGCCCGTGTCAACGTTTGCGTCCAGTTACCCCAGCTAAAGGAGGCTGGCAAGTCCATTTCCAACTGGGAGGTCATGGAGAGGATCAAGGGGATGATCAAACCTCACTCTTTCACGGCACTCAAAATTATAAAGAGCACAATGGAGTTTATACGTTTTGAAGGCGAAGCCGAGAACAAAACTCTAGTCTTAACAATAATGCAAAGACTCGAAGGAAAATCGATAAAACTTAGCGGTTTTCCTGACCAGCTCAAAGTAAAAGCTGGAGAAGCCAAAATTCCATTTCCAAGTCGCCATGATTGGGATTCATACTTTAGGGATGCCCGACACATGAATGAAATGAGGCCCGGTGAGAGGCCAGACACTATACACATCAAAGACTTGCCTTCCCGGTGGTTTGCATCGAAGCATAGTAAAGAAAGAGATAAGCCCTGTGAGGAAAGTTTAAAAAAAGTGTTTGGACAGTTTGGTGATATTCGCTGTGTGGATATACCTATGTTAGATCCATATCGGAAGGAAATGTCAGGTCTGGTCAAAGCTGGTGCTATACAAACATTTACATTTGGTCAGGACCTGATATTCGATGCCTATGTGCAATTTAAGGAATACATAGGGTTTGTTAAAGCTATGGACAGATTACGTGGCATGAAACTACTGTACATGGATGAAGATGACAAATGTGCCGTGGCAAACTTGAAGGTAGGTGAAGAATTCTGTTCACTTGCAGCATTTTGCATACTTGACGACGGGTGATGCAAAACTATTTTAAAAAGAACAATAATACCTGAAATCTTCAATGTACATGTATTAACATAAACATATATTCTACATGTACTTATTAATTAGCAGATTGTATTTTCTTTTCATTGAGAAAGTTCATGTATATTGTTGAAATCAGTGGTTTTGATTTAAACTATATTGAAACTGTATTTGTTAAATTAGTTAAAAGTTCAGTCTGCTTGATACGAAATACTAAGGCCAAAAAAAAATAGGTTTGTTTCCTATTGCCAGATTGCATGCTCTGAAAAAATAGAGTAGGTCGGTAGGCATTTTCTTTTCTTTTCTTTTTTTGGAGCAAGATATTGTGAGATTCTATATGTATTTATCTCATAAACCCCATACAAGTTGATGATACAACTGAAAGTTTCTCTGTGATGTCAGTTTACCTCGATATTGTGATAAATCATTGTTCATAACATTTTTTTTTTTTTTTTTTCATAAAAAGTTTAAGGCCCCTTATAAATAGGGTCGGTATTTTTTTTTTGGCCTAACTCACTGCACGTGTGTTTGCAGTTCACTGTGTACTGGCGCTATTGAAATTTAGCTTATTGATTCTATTGTTACAAATAAAATTACATATCATGGATATCATATGTTGTCTTTGGTGCTAGGTCTTAGATGTTGCTCTCGGTGTTTCAGTAAAGCCTTGTACAGTCAGGGCCTGAGATCTTTAAACACTGTACCGTATCTTTAAACATACAACATTGTCATTTTCTTCTTTCTTTGAGGTTGCTATTTAATTTAAGGAGGAGTATATTTTGTAGGTTGGCATTGATCATACGATGATTTGACTGACAAAGACATGTATACTGTAACATATGTCAAAGCTGACTTATTATCGTTATCTATTGCAGGTTGATTTTGATAAGACGAAGCATCTCAGTGACAAGGCAATACGTAAACGACGACTCGAGAGGGAGAAACTTGAAGAGCTGGAAAGAGAGAGAGAAGATAAAGTCAGGAGAGAAAGAGAGGCACAGGAGAGAAAAGTAGAAGAAGAAAGGTTGGTACCTAGATGAAAGAAACATGCTTCAAATAGCATGTTCATGTATTATATATACATGTACTCAGTACATTTAAAAATGCAAAAAAAATTTTTTTTGATTATTGTTAGCCCGTTGCTTTTTTTGTTTAAATTAACAGGGATTTTTTTGAATTTATCTACCGTATGCTTTTAATCGGCACATATGCATGTACATTATTATATAACATGAACACATTGACAGAATTTTGACAAACAGTTTTATAGTCAATTTGCCATTATTTAGCAGGTTTGTTTTTTTGTTGTTGATAAAAGTGACAGACTTAATAGTTTGTATGTTGAAACAGGGCTTCCGTTAATGGCCGTACGGCCGTATATTACGCCCAAAAATTCGAGTTGTACGCCGAAAATTGAGATCAAAGACGTACACTGAAATTCCGAAAACATCAATGTACGCCGACTTTCTTTATCGCGGACGTACAGCTGTCAGTGTCAAATTGGTTAAATCATCGATATAGCTCCGCCCATCGGGTCCAATTACATCCAAACGCTGCACAGCCAAGTTGTAAAGCGATTAAAATAACACCCACTGTGTTACTGTGACAGGCGTTCGACAGGTAAAACCGGTTGGATCCAGTTTTATTATGGGTTAGCCACGTGTGTAAATTGAATTGTGTATTGTGTCAAGTATTATGTATACAAACATCGCTTCTGGGTTCAAAGAAGTGTGGCAATTAATTAATGGGATTAAAGGGGTTGATGCACTATTTTCAAACAGGATTTATTTAAAAGGGCTCTGGAAAACTTGGAAAAAGCTGAAAGAATTATCAAAATGTCATGAAAAATAAAGGAGATATGACCTATTGAAAATTTGCAAAGAACATAAATGGAGGCGGCCATCTTTGAATGATGATGTCATCGCGCCGCTTTACCATATATGGTATATTGACAAAATGTACTTTAAAGTAAAGAAAATCACTGCAAATTGATTAAAAATAAATATGCAGATGTAAAATGTATACATTTTAGTATTATTTTTCATTTGAAGTGATTTTCTTTGCTCTAAAAGACATTTTATTAATATGCCATATATGGAAAAAAGGCGCGATGACGTCATCGTTCAAAGATGGCCGCCTCCATTTATGTTTCTTTGCAAATTTTCAATAGGTCATATCTCCTTTATTTTTCATGTCATTTTGATAATTCTTTCAGCCTTTTTCAAGTTTTTCAGAGCCCTTTACAATAAACTGTGTTTGAAAATAGTGCATCAACCCCTTTAAAGGTAAAGGGGATTACGTTTAATTTGTGACTGATTGAATAATTATGAAAGGCAGGTTCGTTTTATGCAGATACATTAACCAAACGTGTAATTGTTTTAAATAACATATTGCGCTGCCGATTTATAATGAATGTTTGCAATTGTTTGCCTTCAGCGTGAATTTTTACTTTGACGTTTGTGACTGATAGACTAATTATTTATTTGTATGCATTTGTTTGTTTATTGGCAAACGGATAACGAGACATTAGCTGATTATGGAGATGCAACAGTTTGCTGATCGAGTAATTGTTTTGAATAAAATCTTAGCTGCCGATTTATATGATTGTTTGTATACGGCGAGAAGCAATTTTAAAGCATAATAGAACATCTTTTATTTATGAAAATGAGTAAAAATATGAGTAAATTTAAGAAAGGGTTAAATATTGTCCGCTTTAGTTTAGACCGTCATAAGCGTCAAAATGTCGCAACTTTCTCTATTGCATTTCGGTGTCTCTCAAAAACGTAAAAATGATGCTGCGTCCGCGCGCACTGCAAGCTCCTGTGAAATACAGACGGCAGTTAAAAAGTCTAAGATAGATACAAGTAGTAGACAAAAAGTGTTTCAAGACGCCTGGCTCCGCCAGTTTGATTGGCTCGAGTTCAATTCTGACTCAAAGCGTATGTTTTGCAAAGTGTGTCTAGCTATAAATTGCCAAAATTCGTTCACTAAGGAAGGGGCTGTCAATCTACAGAAGTCCACTGTAGTTAAGCACAATGAATCCAAGGACCATCGTCATGCCCTGGAGGCCCATCACATGCGTTAACAACTCGACAAATTTGAGTGACGTTGCATAGTTATTTAAATTGTATTAACACACACAACACTTCAAAGGGCCATGATTTTTGTGATGATGATGATAATTGATAAATCATGATGATGATAAATTCAATAAACTTAATGCAAACATGAAGCTATTTAATAAATAATTTAATAAATTTAAAAAATATCCATAAATTATGTACTTTAAATGTTTTAAAAACGCATTTAAAGAACATGAACTATGCATAGTTATTTAAATTTAATAACTCAAACAATAATTCGAACGGTGATGTCACGTTAAGTGTGAACTTCCTTAAATTTTCCCTTGAACTTCCAAAATTGACATGAAGGAAGTTTGAACTTCCTTGATTTGAAAATTAGTGGAACCCCTGTTGAAAATAAATAAATAACCACAGACATATTAGTAAACAGATAGGAAACTTCCTATCTTAACCAATGAAGTAACCAAAATATCACAAGGCACCTTAACTTTTCCTTCTATCTTCCCTCTCAGTTATTCACTGATTTTGATGAGAATACATTCAAAAGATTCATAGTGAATAGCAAAATTGGATTATAATTATGTCTATTTCGAAAATAAGAAATTGTATAAAAATTTACAAAGTTTCGCTTTTCTCTTAAAAATCAAAGTTGTGACAGTAAAAGTTTCCATCAAACTCCTTTTTTGCTGTAAATGTAAGAGAAAGAAAAATACTACCATTGGAAAGAAAATTAAATGTGTGATGAGATTTGGCATGAATAAAAATTGTATCTATACAACTCTTCATGATATGTGTGTTTAAAGTTGGGAAATAATTTGTGCAGTTTTCGCAATGTGCCACCTGAAATTTAAATAATTCTCCTAGTGTCCAATCTATTTGTTATTAGGTCTATGCTGAAACCTGATTGATATTATACATAAAACATACATTTTACTGAAATGTTTCCTTTAAAAAAACATCGCGCTATATTTTTACCAATTCAGACAGTCTCGCGTTTCTTTTTTCCCAAAATCAGCAGGCCTAGGCCTTTTCCCAATTTGCTTGCAAACAGCCCTGGAATGTGTATGTTGTGAATATTTCTTAACCAGGTTTCCTTATATTGAAATGTCGGCCCCGTTTTATTAAACATCTTACAGAAAGTCTCACAATTTTAAACTGTTCACATGTTTGCATTTAAGCATTCAATGTTGACAATTATGTGTGCATTATGTGCAGAAATATCAAATGTATTAGAAAATGAAAAAGTGTGTTTACAATTTTGCGGATGTTAAACTAATTCAATTTAATCTAATAAAAAAAGTTTCTCCTCCATCCGAAATTATGTACGTACAATGTATTTTGTGAATTGTAAATCAAAGTAAAGAATTTAAGTAATTAACTTTCAATCAAAATTGTCGTAAGTTGTTCCATTGTCGTTTGGTGGGTGAGCGGCTTAATTAACTTTTGTTAGGAGTGAGGTATTGTGATGAAATTTTTCTGTGTAGTTCGCTTATATGGAAAGGAAACATGGGATTGCATTTGAGGTCACTGGATCAAGGCCAAGATTGCTGTTGCCAAAAATAGAAATTTATGGTTTCAGGGCAATAACTTAGGAGTGAGATATCGAGGTCAGTGGCATGCCGAAATCGCTTTGATGTCGCTGCCGACTTCACTTGACACAAAATGGAGATTCTCTAACTTGTTGTGCAAGGCATAGTATGATTATCAATATTTTGTAATGTATTGCGTTTTTAAAAATAAAATAATATTTGACACTGTTTTTTTACAATATGTTTCTAGAAACACACCTTTTCTCTCTTTTTGACCTGTTTTTATTCAGGTATGAATATTTTTTTATCAATTTTGTTTTACCACAGGCGGATGAAAGATGAAGAAGAAATAGAGAGGGACAGAAAAAGACAAGAAAAGTTAAACAAAAGGGAAGAAAGAAGAAAAGATAGGGAAAATAAACGGAAACAGAGACAGAGGGAAAAACGGAAAAAGGAGGAAGAAAAGAAGATGCAGTTGAAAATAGCGCTAGAAGAGAGAAAGTTCCTGCTAGCAGAGCGGAAACTTCAGTCCCTAAGATTGATGACAGAATTGTTTGAAAGGGTCAAGGTATACAATAATACATACATGTACTTTGATATTAACTTTCTCAATAATTTATAAAATGTTACGCAAAGAGAGACTTTATGTTGCTGTATTTAAAAAAGAATATCCAAAATTTAGTAAAGCAACTACCTGTAGCCTTCATATGCTTTTGTCTTGTGTACACAAACTTTGCAAAGTGATATTGTCCTGGCAAATAAGATAATTTATCATGCAGATATGCACTTTTCTGCCTAATAAAGGGCTGACCTAATAAATTTTGATTTATTAGGCACTGTCCAATAGAGCAAATCAATGCGGAATCCCTCAGCGTTCATTGTACGTAACTTTGCCTGATGTCATGCACGTAACTTTGCCCGACGTCATAAAACAAACAAAAAACAACAACATGGCGGCGTCCTCGATAAGCGTAACATTCTGAGAAATAGATAATAATAGTAATTCATACAAAAAATGTGGATAATCTACAGGATAAATAGAATATTATGTCAGTGCCTTTTACTATCAAGTTTATAAGGTTCGGCACGAAAACGAAGAATGGCTCGGCAGAGCCTCGCCATTCTTCGTTTTCTAAGCCTCGCCTAATAAACTTGATAGTGGAAGGCATTGACATAATATTCTCTATTTAACTACATTTAGTAGAATTTGAATGAACCGAATAAAGGGATGTTGGCCTGTTATTCTTGCAAGCTGATGATGGGCAAGAATATCAATGATCTACTAGCTAAGGAAAGAAGTTCATTCTAAGAAGTGTATGAACATTTTTTACGCTCTCTGCAAAATTTCGGGGGAGCACATAGTCGCCGTTTTTTCTGTCCGTCCTGCCGCAAATCTGACCCGCTTTTCTTGTCCAAAGCCACTAATGTCTGCTATGTTACACAGTGAAAGAGAGCAATGCGCCAAAATGCAGAGCACAAGAAGCATAACTCTAACTCTACAGAATTATCCCTCTCACACTTTAATATAAAAAATGTATTGGATTGCCATTCTTCCTTTAATTTGTGGGAAAAAACTTGTCTAAGAAATCACTCATATATTAACATACAGACTTAATAAGTTTATTATTGAATAAGTTTATTATTATGGTACATTTACCCTGAAACTTTTTTTCCCACTGATACAAAAGCACCTCCGTGGTCTAGGGGTTAACGATGTTGCGTTGTAAACCTTCTCGCCTCTCACGGCTGTGGTTTGGAATTCCACTGGGAGCTCAACTTGTAAGTGAGAAAGTGTTGATTCTTACGGATGGCGGGAGGTATACAGTACTGGTTCTACCCAGAAATATGTTGTCTGCCTCCACCACAAAAAGAATCGACTGTCATACATAGCCTAAAATGTGCTAACAATGATGTTAAACACCAATCAAATCCACTGATACACCTTCATTCACATCCATTTCAGGGAGCATCCTTTAGTTTGACCAATATATTTGTTTGAACTAAAGTCTTGGCCTTTTCATTAAACCAGACTTGTTCTACATGTATATCATTTTCAGCCATTGAGTCTTCTTCATAACAAACTTCAAAATTGTGGTCCGCAGTCTGAAACCTGCTCATCAGTGTATCGCAAAAGTAAAAACTTCAAATATGAGATAACATTTCCCGTGTTCAAGTCATCTAACTGTTCTATTTCAGGCTTATATATAGCGAAATATTTCAAATTTCAGAATATATCTTTAACAACCCCTTCTGAAGACAAGGGCTTAATTCCTTGTTTAAAATGGTAACATAGTTGTGTGGATACATGTAAGAATTCATTTAGCGTCCAGGGCATTTTAGTGAGCTAGATCTCACTTTTAAATCTCATCCGAACGACTGCCAGGGTGCGAAATACTTTTAGCATTTCGATAATTGGTCCTAGCTGAGATAGAGTGCACTATTCCAGAATTACTGAGGTGAAGTGCTAACAATCGCACTATGGCACCACCTGTAATATCGAAAACCGATGTTAATTATTGTAAACTGAATCTATACTTTCATTGATAGCAATGATTATCAGAAAAAAAATCCTTTTCTTGTTCAAAAATATAGATTGATAAAATATAAGGCTAATATGGACATTTTAGATAGTATGAGGGCTGTTCAAATAATACGTGGACTTTTTCGGTATCCCATTCATTTATTGACGTAAATGTTTAAAATTCGTACATGTTTAGCACTCCAACGCATTAGAAATCAAATGATTTAAAAAAAATCGATAAAAGAATCGATACCATGTCTATTTACGTTGCAATGAATGATATAACAGGGCAAGAAACCCATCTACGGAGGAGTCCAAAATGTGACGTCTTTAAACTTTTATTTGTAGCGACTACTCTGAAACTACTGGATGGATATTCATTAAACTTTACAGAAATGTTGCCCATGAAGTCTAGTTGATCCTAGCAAAAATTCATGTTGATGCAAAATCCAAGATGGCCACCAAAGCTAAAAATAGATTTTTAAAATATAAGTTTGTAGCGACTACTTCTTGAAAACTATAAGTGATATTGATATGGGACTTTTTCTAAAATGATCAGTATGACATGATGTTGGTCCTTGTCAAAAATCGTTTTGATTTGACGTTAAACAGTGGCCATCTTTGTTTACATAGAGTTATATAGTAAAAACTTGTAGCGACTACTCCTCTGAAACTACTTGGCGGATTTTCATAAAACTTTACAGGAATGTTGCACTTGATATCCAATTGATCATAGCAAAATTTCAGGTCGGCCAGAAATTCAAGATGGCCACCACAGCTAAAAATAGATTTTTAAAAAATAAGTTTGTAGCGACTACTTCTTGAAAACTATAAGTGATATTGATATGGGACTTTTTCTAAAATGATCAGCATGACATGATGTTGATCCTAGTCGAACATTATTTTGATTCGACGTTAAACATGGCTGCCAGTGACCATCTTTGTTTACATAGAGTTATATAGTAAAAACTTGTAGCGACTACTCCTCTGAAACTACTTGACGGATGTTCATGAAACTTCACAGGAATGTTGCTCTTGATGTCTAGTTGATCCTAGAACAATTTCAGGCTGGCCGGAAATTCAAGATGGCCACCACGGCTAAATATAGATTTAAAATAAATAAATTTGTAGCGACTACTTCTTGAAAACTGTTAGTGATATTCATTGATATGGGACTTTTTCTAAAATGATCAGCATGACATGATGTTGATCCTTGTCGAAATTTATTTCGATGCGACTTTAAACATGGCCGCTAGCGGCCATCTTTGTTTACATAGATTTATATAGTAAAAACTTGTAGCGACTACTCCTCTGAAACTACTTGACAATTTTTTATGAAACTTCACAGGAATGTTGCTCTTGATGTCTAATTGATCCCAGATTTTTTTTAGGTCGGCCGGAAATTCAAGATGGCTGCCATGGCTAAAAAAATATTTTTAAAAAAAAGTTTGTAGTGACTACTTCTTGAAAACTGTAAGTGATATTGATATGGGACTTTTTCTAAAATGATCAGTATGACATGATGTTGATCCTTGTCGAAAATTATTTTGATTCGACATTAAACGTGGGCGCCAGTGGCCATCTTTGTTTACATAGAGTTTGTATAGTAACAATTTGTAGCGACTACTCCTCTGAAACTACTTGACGGATTTTCATGAAACTTCACAGGAATGTTACTCTTGATGTCTAGTTGATCCTAGCACAATTTCAGGTCTGCCGGAAATTCAAGATGGCCACCACGGCTATACATAGATTTTTTAAAACAAGTTTGTAGCGACTACTTCTTGAAAACTGTAAGTGATATTGATATGGGACTTTTTCTGAAATGATCAGCATGACAAGATGTTGATCCTTGTCGAAAATTATTTTGATTCAACATTAAACATGGCTGCCAGTGGCCATCTTTGTTTACCTAGAGTTATATAGTAAAAACTTCAACTTGTAGCGACTACTCCTCTGAAACTACTTGACAGATTTTTATGAAACTTCACAGGAATGCTGATCTAGCTATCTAAATCTATCAGTAGAGCTTCAAGGTCATTGACCTCTTGTTTTATTCCTTCCTCCTATCCTTCATTTTTCCAGAAAAAATCAGTAAACCTAATAATAAAAAAAAATGTTCTTAACTATTAAAACTGTCCACATAATATTTGAACGGCCCTCGTAGTCTTTACTTTAAAAGTTGTTCGTGAGATCCGTGGTCTAGATGGTAAAAACGCTGTGAAATCGTCTTGTCTCTCTCAAATCTCACTGGAAGATGGACTTGTAAGTGAGAAAGATATGATTCTTATGGATGACCAGAGGTTCTACCCAGGAATAAGTGGGTGGTCTACCTCCGCCACTTTAAAAATTGACCATCATACATAGCCTAAAATGTGCTGGAAAATTACGTTAACACCAAACAATCATTTTAAAACTCATGCTTGAGATTGATTTTCATTTTGCTAATATTCAAATTATATATTTCATTGTCTTAAATGAACCATTTTAACATGTTGTACTTCATTATTTCCAGCGAAAAGCATTTAATAAATATGTGTGAAATGTCAACGTCGCTATTCCAGCAATACATATTACAGCTTTAAAACACTTTTTTTGATACAACTGCAATGAATTTACATTATTAAAGTCTGAAAAACAGATAGAACAAACATAATGTAATTATAAGGAATGAATTTGATATTTCGATCTTTTCTACGGGGTATGAAAAGCATTATCTAATTTAAAGTTAGCAAATGCCGATGGCTTCGGGCTACAAGCCTATGTTTTTATACCCCGTCTAAGAAAGATCGAAATCCATCCTTAACTATCTGACTTGTTTTATAGGGTAGCCCGGTGGTAGGTTTGTGGCAGTGCTGTTGTTCAGTTTATGAAAACTGTTAACATTCACTTTCAGGTTGTCAAGGTTAAAGAAGATCTGAAAAAAAAGGAATTGGAGTTGGAAGATGAGCGAAAAAGACAGGTGGAGATGGAGAAACAGAGGAAGGACGATGAGGAGAGAAAGAAGAGGGAAGCAATTAAAAAGAGAAAAGAAAATCTAGTGAAACAAGAACACGATCTCAGGGAGAAAATCTTAAAGAACTGGAAATCCATGGAGGAACAAAAACAGGAACTCTTGAGAGAGGAGTTACGGAAAAAACTTTCAGGGAAGACAAAGTTGAAATCGGCCGTCGTCATGAAGAGATGACTAGACGAAGTCCTGGCTGAGCGACCGGAGCAGGAGGATGCAGTGGCCAAATTGCCGTACGTGATAGATACAAAGTTGGTGCAGCAGTTGTGTAATCATGAGGAAGATTCAGACTATTGAAAAAGTGTAAATGTTTATTAATCACCCAAGATAGAAAAAAAGAAAGGCAATGAACATGACCTAACTGTGATTACGGTAGTTTAAAAAAGCGTAATATCTAACATGTCTAAAGGATTTTTTTAAAATTTATATTTTGTTTAATAGCAAGATTATGTTAAACTCAAAAGTCTAAGGTATAAGGTTACCCTTATTTTATACTTGTCGTTAATTTGGTCGTGATTGTTGTAATTATTTATCAAAGACTGGTTTATATAGCGATTTCAAAAAAAAAAGGAAAAGGAAAAAAAGTTGAAAGCTGAATAGAAATGAAGGCGCAATACTCATAGCTTTTTTAAGGATATAGGTTATTTTGTGTCATTTCTTTATTTTAAGCCATGCAGATAGCAGGAAGTTGTTCTTAATCATGTCCAGGTAAAGTATGAGTATTGTAGCTTTAAAAAAAAAAAAGGTGTAAAGAAACTCTGAGAAGAGACATAAGTTCAGCTGGCACATCATTTTGCATATTAAACTTTTTGGATTTTTAGTATTTTTTGTTCAGAAAGATTAAGTTGACATCTGTCACAAGCGCATATGCATTGTTGTCTAGTCAATTTCACCAGTAATTTAAAAATAAGAAAGACTGACTGAAAAGCCTAAATACCGGTAGACTATCTCAACCATTAACCCTATAAATAAAAAAATATTTGGGCGTTTGAGTTGAGGAGTATTCGATTTCAGTATTAAATTGTTTTGTTTTAGAATTTCTGTTCCAGAATTATTTTACTGTGTTGGATCAAATCCAAATTGGAAAAAAAAAAAATTGAGACTAACTAGATATTTGAGGTTTTGAAAATTGCTGCTCCTAGCAACGAGGTATTTACTTGGAGGAGCCGTACTGTATAGAAAAGTATTTCTGCATTAAAATATTTGGTTTATAAAACTATGGTATTTTAAATTCTTGCATTATTTGTATTAAAGAAAGATGTACAACTAAAGATGAAAATCCTTTGGTAAAAAGCACCCCAAACAAAAGTATGAAAACATTTCCTATTTTTGACTTGAAAATAAAGGTTTCTGTGTGAAAAAGAAATTCTTGCCTGTTGTTAATGTACATCTGAAAATAAGGGTTCTGTGTGAAAAAGAAAGTAGTTTGCATAACAAATTTAGGGCCGCAGTTGACGGGGACCAAAGAAATACCAGACTTGTTCCCAATAGGAGGTCTAACTGTGAACTGGAAACTGAACACCATGGTTTGAATTAGGATTGGCAGAGCATGATTTTCAGTCATTATTGTCATTATTGCTCATCACCATTCCCCCCAATAGAAGCTTGTCAAACATCATTCATTGAATAATATATTTTATCAATTTCTGTATCTTTATAACTCAGCTTTCACAAAGTGAAGTCAGGGAGCAATATAGGAATCACGCTGTCTGTCCCGTTTCGTACCATAACACATTTTTATTACTTGCATTCCTCAAACAGTTTTGAATGGGTTGTCCCTAACTTCATATACACATAGCAACTAATGACCATATGTCACTGTACATCACCCATTGTTGATTGCCTAATTAATTACAGAACTATGGCCCTTCTTTTGACTTTAAGCGGGGGTATTGATATTATATAAAGGAACAAAATAGTTGTCTTCATCATTATTAGGCTGCTGTTAGGCATAAAACTGATCTCAGACAAAAAAGAATGAATTACCAGATTGAAAATGTAGTTTTAATGCAATTCCATTTAAATGTATATTAAGTAATATGGACAATTATTGTTCTCATTCCATTTTGCACGAAGATGTTAAAGAGGTGTACATCAAAAGTTTTCTATGGGAGTCGGATTTGAATTTGACAAGTAATGATATTTTCTATCCTAAATCGTAATGATGAATGAGCTAAAACACCTTATGTACAGGGGGAATTTATTTTGCACAGTTTATTATGCTATCCATTATGCACCAGGGTTACTTTAAACAGTTTATGCCCAGATTCCTTTCAAAATGTTTAGTGAACTTAAGATTTTAAACCTGATGGATTGATATGACTTTTACCATGAATTGAAACATTTTGAAATTTTTAGATTCTCAGAACCCTTTTTGGTTTCCAGACAAGAATAGGGCCACTGCTTATCCAGACAGAGGGTTAAAATCCCTGTGAGTTCATGTTCATTTTGTTACATTCATTAAAGGTCTTCTTCGTCCCTGTATTGTTTCAGGTGCTACTTGAGTGGTGGCAAAAACAATGACATGACTCCAGCTCAGACTGAAGTATTCACAACAGAATGTGCAGCAACTCTGCAGGTGAGAAGGTTCTGGGTCCATTCTGCCTAGTTTTAACTAATGTAAATGGAGGACGGGTCTGAAATGTTCATTCTTGTTGGCATCATATAACCCTTTTTTGTGTTGGTGTTCTGTAAAACCTAATTCAAATCTTCTAGGAAAAGCCTGACGTACCCACTTAATCAGACTCAAGTATTGTAAATATTTTCTGTCGTTTTGTTCGCGAGTTGCCTATTTGGGAATAGTACCAGTATCAGTCAGGGCTATTCCATTAAAACGTATCAGAGACCCTAGGAAGGCAATTTAAAGGCAGAATATGCTTATTATCACATAAACTGAAACAGTTGAAGAAGCAATCGGAAGCATTACAACTTAGAGAACTGCGCTAACAAATCAACTAAATAAAAATAAACTACACGCTATGCCGAATAAATATGCGGGTGTGTATATACTAATTACGCTGTTTCCCTTACACACTGCGCCTATGCTAAGCACAACACAGGACGTGTGCAGATCCAAATGGTTTATTTATAGCACAGGTAATGTTTATGTAAACACAAGAGTTAAAAAGTCAGCGTGCCTTTTTTAACGAAGCGTACATTCCTAATCCGTTGTTTCTGTTAACGGCTGGGCGCATCGGGTGATTTAATGCAAATTTGATGATAATATTATATACAAATACTTGACACAAAGTCTGTCATCTCCGTTAAGGTTAACAATAAGCATATTCTGACTTTAATGAACATTTATGGGTGAACCTTATTTTCTGTTTGTTTTTTTGACTGAATTTTGCATCAGTTTGTGAGTGCTTAGTTCCAAAAAGGCCTTCCTGGTGTCCCATGTATGTTTTAATGGAATAGCCCTTATAACGAAATGTTTTTTCTTTTGTCATAACACATCGTATTATGTTATATTGGCACAGCAAAACTCACATGACCTTATAATAATTTATTATGGAAATCTGCATTACAAGCAATAATTGTCAAAGCCATAACATGCTCCATGTGAAACTTGACGGGTACATTAAAACCTCATGTGCATCAGGTGAGATGTCGGGCCTTTTGGCCCCCTTGTTTAAATTTCCATTTATACATTGGCATGGACATGGAAGATGTGGCTATCAAAATAACAATCAATTTCTTGTCCACATAGCAATTCAACATCATTGACCTTTTGTTGTGTTGTTTATTTAAATATGTGTTTAACACTTTCTTTTGATAAAGTTTGTTGAATAAAGCAATACAAATACTCTGTGTATTCTTTTTATAAACGAGTTGTTTCTGTATGAGACATTGGTTTAAACATATTTTATATCCATATTATACAACATACATATATAAATAGTACAAAGTTAATAGGATTGGAACGCCAGAAAGCAGTCTTATAAAGTTCCTCTCCCTGTGAGACATTGTAAAATATACTGAAACGAAAAAAGAAACGCAACTCGGGGAATTTCCGCTATATGAGGATGTAACACCCCCCCTCCACCCTGAGTACTGAATACTCCTTATTTTTCAGTACTCCTTATTTTAGAGACCGAGTACTGAATACTACTTAGCTTCGGACAAAAATTCTAAGTATAAAATTACAAAGGGCAATAACAAATTTGAATGATTACCTAAAACACCTAAGAGCCGGGATCTGCTAGATGAATGAAGGCCCGATTATCAAAATTAGACCTTTATTTACATTTTATGATTTTTTTTGTACATATTTGGTTTTAAAAATACATTTTAGGAGTACTAAATACTAAATAGTGTGTTGTGCGAGTACTGCGTACCAGGCTCGTGCGTACTGAATACCGCCTAAAACGCCCTGAATACTGTGTACCAAAAGGGGGTGTTTCAGCCTCCTATATATTGTATGTACAATATGCTGCTGTTAATCGAAAACTACGTGGCTATGTAAGACCTTTACTTTCGGAAAAAAATACTAAAACAACACATAACACATATAGTATTCCTTCAAAGTTTCATTATTGACAGAGTACGCGTTTGGCTCGAGCATGTGAGTAAACTTAGGATGCATAATTTTGCAAAATCTTTACGTTAAATATGGTACTGAAATGGCTGAATTTTTCAAAGGAATTTCATTTCAGAACAACTTGGGATTTCTTTGGAATATTTTGTGAAATTAAGTGTGCCGTATATACAATATGTAGCGGAAATTCCCGAATTGCGTTTCTTTTTTGTTTCAGTATACAGGCGCGTAGGTGGGAGGGAGGGCTGTTCTGGCTGATTTCAATGTGTATTAAAATAGAAGTCAAAATAAGCTTAAAATTGCTGTGAAATATACGCCAAAACACCTATGATCATCTGGCAAAAAAAATAATTTGTGGGGAGCATGCCCCCGGACCCCACTAGCAGAAATTTTGACACAGCTATGCACCTGGTATATGTAATAGAGTATGGACTCATCGATTTGGTTAATTTAAACATCAAGCTCTATTTGTTTTGTAGCTTTTCCATTTCACCTGGCTGCCTTACTCTAACTTACGATAACTGGTAGTTAGAGTACACCATTTATTCTGACTGGTGTTATTTTCAATTAAACAACTTAACACCTTTGCAAATACAAAGAGTATTTCAGTGACTATGCTACATGTTTATGTAATAATCAAGATTAAGTGTCACAGTCTTTAAATCTCCATGCTTAATAACTCCCTTATTGTTGTATGAATTGCCTTTAAAATAATAACAGTTTATGTTCTATACATGTAAATGATTCTTAGCTCGCCGTGATGAAAGTCCAGGGAGTATTGCCATGACCCGAGAGTCGGCGTCAACTGTATGTAGACAGCAGGTTCAAGCTTTTACAACTATATACCACTTTTCAACCCTTTCATCTATAGCTTTCATAGTTGGTATGTAGCTTATCTAAGGGAGTTCTTTCAAATGAACACCCTCCCACCTGCCAGTGTGACCCTTGGTCAAGGTCATACTCAGAAAAACTAAACCTTTTGTTAACTCTTCAACCATTGGAGGGATAGCTTTTATATAATAGATAGAGTATGGTCTCGTTGATTTGGTTAATTTAAGCATCGAGATGGGTGTAGCTCATCAAGATGTCTAAATTAACCAAATAGATGAGACCCTACTCTATTTGTTTTGTAGCTTTTCCATTTCACCTGGCTGCCTTACTCTAGCTTACGATAACTGGTAGTTAGAGTACACCATTTATTCTGACGGGTGTTATTTTCAATTAAACAACTTACACCTGTGCAAATACAAAGAGTATTTCAGTGACCATGCTTCACCTGTATGTAATAATCAAGATTGTCACGTCTTAAAATCTCCATGCTTAATAACTCCCTTATTGTTGTATGAATTGCCTTTAACATAATTACAGTTCATGTTCTATATATGTAAATGATTCTTAACTTGCCATGACGAAAGTCCAGGGAGTATTACCATGACCGGAAAGTCGGCGTCCTCTGTATGTAGACAGCAGGTTAAAGCTTTTACAACTATATACCACTTTTCAACCCTTTCATCTATAGCTTTCATAGTTGGTATGTAGCTTATCTAGGGAGTTCTTTCAAATGAACACCAGCACACCTGCAAGTTTGACCATTGGTCAAGATCATACTCAGAAAAACTAAACCTTTTGTTAACTCTTCAACCATTGGAGGGATAGCTTTTATATTTGGTATGTAGCTTATCTAGTGGGAGGTCTTTCAAATCAACACCCTTCCACCTGTCATTTTGATAAACCTTTTGGTCAGTGTATTAGCCAGCCAACCGTGCAGCCGTCTTTTTCACGGCCGTTTTAGAAAAATCGCGGCCAATATTTGAGGGAGTGGGTGGGGTAAACAACAACAACACTTCCAAACTCTTACTTTCTCAATATTGTTATGTTTTGTATACATTTATAGAAGAAATATGACCTAAAATGTATTTTGTCACCTTTATCTGTAAAAAATAGATTACCCCAGAGACACCCACTTGTCGCGAATTGTCGCGTGTTCGCAACGTATTTTGCACACCCTGTTTGCATATTTGCACACCCAGTTCTTGAATTTCTGCCTAATACACTGCTTTTGGTTAACCCCTTCAACCCTTTGAGGTATGGCTCATATTTGGTATGTCGCTTATCTAGGGGGAGATATTTCAAATCAATACTCTCCCACCAGTCAGTTTGACCATTTGGCCAAGGTCCGGGTCATACTTAGAAAAAAGTTAACCTTTTGTTAACTCTTCAACCCTTTGAGGTATGGCTTTCATATTTGGTATGTCGCTTTTCTAGAGGGAGGTCTTTCAAAGCTACACCCTCACATCTGTCAGTTTGACATTGGGCCAAGGACATACTTAGAAAAACGTTAACCTTTTGGTTAACTCTTCCACCCTTTGAGATGTGGCTTTCATATTTTGTATATAACTTTGGTGGGGTCTTTCAAATCACCATGTACCCTCCCACTTGTCAGTTTGTCCTTGGGTCAAGAACAGACATAGATAAACTGTGAACATTTTGGTTAACTCTCCAAACCTTTGAGGTATGGCTTTCATATTTGGTATGTCGCTTATCTTAGAGTAGGGTTTTTCAAGTCAACACTCCCACATGTCAGTTTGACCTTGGGCCAAAGGTCTATGTCATACTTAGAAAAACTTTAACCATTTTCTGCCCCAATTTCTCTTTGCCCCCGTTTTCGACTTTCCTTCACAGGTGGCGAGCTGTTGTCTTTTAAATACTCTTGTTATAAATAGTTCTGGCCCACAGCTAGGTTCTCAGGCAAGAATAGGGACACTGCTTATCCTGGCAGGGAGTCGATTTTCACCAAATTCTCATTTATTCATAAAACCAGAGGCCCGAGAGGGCCTGTGGACGCTCTACTGGCTAAAGATAAAGTTTATGTATGAGGGGCCATAACGCCTTGGTACTGATCATCCCTGCCACGTTTCGCTGATCTAGTTTGTACAAAGTTAGTGTATTCAAAACTTTAAAGGCTCCTAACTATGCCAACATTCATTCAACTGATATGCGCAACTAGGCTTGGTGCTCATCATCCCTGTCAAGTTTTGTTGAAATCCGGCCAGAGTTTCACCAGAACTTGTCTGTGCAAAGTTTGTGTATTCAGACCTTAAAAAGCCATAACTCTGCCAACTGTCACTCAACCGGAACAAGGTGATGACATGCCCAATTAGGCTTGGTACTCATCAACCCCTCCAAGATTCGTTGAAATCCGGCCAGAGATTCAGAACCGACTAGTCTGGACAATGTTTGTGTATTAAAACCATAATAGGGCCACAACTCCGCCAAAAATCATTCGACCGGAACACGGCAATGCTATGCGCAACTAGGCTTGGTACTCATCATAACTGCCAAGTTTTGTTGAAATCCGGCCATAGTTTCACCAGAACTTTCTGTATAAAGTTTGTGTATTCAAACCTTAAAAAGCCATAACTCTGCCAACTAGCATTCAATCGGAACAAGGTTGGACAATGTTTGTGTATTAAAACCTTTAAAGGGCCACAACTCCGCCAAAAACCATTCGACCGGAACACCGCAATGCTATGCACAACTAGGCTTGATACTGATATTGCCAAGTTTTATTGAAATCCGACCAGGGGTTCAGGAGAACTAGCCCGGACAAAGTTTTTGTATTACAATCTTTAAAGGGCCAGAACTCCGCCAAAACTATTTTAACCACAACACTGTGATGATGTGCACAACTAGGCTTGGTACCAGTCATCCCTGAAAAGATTCGCTAAAATCCAGCAATGGTTCAAGAGAACTAGTTCAGACAAAATGTGTGTATTTAAACCTTTAAAGGGCCATACCTCCACCAAAAAGCATTCAATCAGAACACGGCGACGATATGCACAACTAGACCTGGTACTGATCATCCCTAAAAAGTTTCGTTGAAATCCGGCGAGGGATTGGGAAGAACTAGTCCAGAAAATGTTTACCTTTAAAGGGCCATAACTCTGCCAAATCATTCAACCGGAACAGTGGCGATATGTACAACTAGACTTGGTACTGATCATCCCCTCAAAGTTTCAATGAAATCCGGCTAAATGAAGGTCCCATTTAGTTTAAACATATTTATTTTACATCGATTGCGAAACAAGTTATTGCAACTAAGATTAATCACTTCCTGGGTAGAACCAGTACTAAGCAATATGGATTAATTATCTTGCTCAAGGATAAATAACGTGGCCGCGGCGAGGATCGAACCCACGACCTCTCGATTCTGAGTTCGGCGCTCTACCACTGGACCACCAATCATCTTAACGAGGCAAAATACAGCATTTTAAACTAAATTAAGGCCCATAACTCTGGTGTTACCTGTCCGATATGGATGGTTTTCGATCTCGTCCAAGCTTTCATTAATATCAATAATATGGTAGAGTCTGGTAAAGATCGGATGAAAAACGAAGTTGTTATCTTTTTAATGAGGCAAAATACAGCCGTTTTAACTAAATCAATGGCCATAACTCCGGTGTTACTGGTCTAAACTGACTGGTTTTCAAGCTGGTCCGAGATTTCATTTATATTAACAATCATGTAAAGGTTGAAAAAGATCGGATGAAAAATGAAGGCCCTATCGTTTTAACAATGCCAAACGACAGCATATTTCAGAAAACCAAGGACCATAAATCCGGTGTTAATGGACCGATTTAGCTGGTTTTCAAACTCGTCCAAGCTTTCATTGATATCAACAATCTGTTAAAGTTTGAAAAATATCGCATGAAACATTAAGGCCTATAGCGTTAACATAGCGTTAACGAGAAACAATATAACAATCTGAGCTAAATCAAGGACCATAACTCCAGTGTAACGGGTCCGACCTAGCTGATTTTCGAACTCGTCCGAGCTTTCATTGATATCAACAATCTGGTAAAGTTTGAAAAAGATCGGATGAAAAATGAAGGCTCTATCGTGTTAACGAGGCAAAATATAACAATTTTAACTAAATCAGGGCCATAATTCTGGTGTTACTGGTCCAAACTGGCTGGTTTTCGAACTTGTTCGAGCTTTTATTGATATCAACAATCTGGTAAATTTGAAAAAGATCGGATAAAAAATGAAGCCCTATCATGTAAACGAGGCAAAAGGTAACGGACGACGGACGGACAACTCGTCATAACTGTTTTCAATTTCAGGACAGCATACCGCTATTTTGAAGCATTGCCCAGAGGAAATGTAAAACGCAGAGAAAATGTAAAACGAATCTTGAATGACTAAAACTAAGCTGCATCTTAGAATGATTTTTACTCGTTTAAATAACCAATCGCTTTGGTATTGATGATATTCATGATTCCAGTTCAGACCACCGAACAGGAAGGACGTGTTGCGACTGTCAGTGACATCGAAAGGCGTGCCACTTTCTGGAATCAAAGCCGCGTGGATGCCTAACATTACCGGTCTTTAATGTAAATATGTTTTTATTCTGCTTTTATCGTGGCCATATAGAGGGACTTCTACTGAACTGAACGACGCTGGAATCGACGGTGAATACCGGAGGAGCCATCACAGTGAAAAGCCACCAACACGGAGCGATGGAATTGACCTGCTGGCAACTTCTAATCACCTGTTTCCTGGTTGGCTGAGACCATTTCAAGCCGGCAATCACAATGACCTAGTATCAATTCTGTAGGCAATCCGACTGGCCAAAATCTACAACTTCAACTTTAATCGTCTTCGAGAATTCTACAACTTTAATCTACTATGGATACATAATCATCTCTGATGGGAATCTTCAACTCTAATCTTCTTGATGTCTGTCCTCCTGTAATCTACTTTGAACGAGAGGAACGGCTAGGAATTGGCTACAACTCTACTTGGACTCTACTGCATCGTTATATTCTATGGAAAAGCTCGCCAAAAGGTCTATTTGCCTAGGGCGAGGGTAAAAAAAAGTATCGTCGTCATCGAATGTATTAGTGTTGTTTACTCCAGTTTCAATAAAATAAAATTCCCGACTCCCGTGTTCAGCTTTTATTACGATCATGTTTTTATTAATTTGGGTTGACAATTAAGAAAGATTATTCTTTCGATAAGATGTGCTGGCCCTGACTGGACCGTTTTGCTCTGTTAACCCTGACAATCTTTTGTGTTGGGAAGCTGGAGACATCAACATAGATCAACTCGTATATCTGCACCTTCAAATCCCTAGAACTCGTCACCATCGACTCGTCGTGGCTTGGAACAAGGGATTCAAACTGTCTCTGAAGAGTCTCGTGATGGCTGGCGTTTTTGTATATTAATAATCGTCCCCGCTGTCATCGTGTGTCTCTTATTCGTGATGTACGACGGTGTCCATCCAAAGAAGATCATCATCTGTGCCTCCATTTTGTTTGAGAGGCAGCATTAGATCTAAGTACTATGTGTTCCGATAACGAAATTGATCTTCTGGGCGATTAACAGGCCTTATCTCATCAGTGCTGCATTATGTGTTCCAATAATGAAATAGATCTGTTCGGCGGCTAACAGGTCTGATCTCATGAGACTGTGCTGCGTTATATGTTCCAATAATGAAATAGATCTGTTCGGCGGCTAACAGGTCTGATCTCATGAGACTGTACTGCGTTATATGTTCCAATAATGAAATAGATCTGTTCGGCGGCTAACAGGTCTGATCTCATGAGACTGTGCTGCGTTATATGTTCCAATAATGAAATAGATCTGTTCGGCGACTAACAGGTCTAATCTCATCAGTGCTGCATTGTGGTTATGCCGCTGTATAAAATGGTAAGCGTGTTTAATATCTTAATAAAACTGCATTTAAATACATCGCGTACCTCTTTCTGATATTGGACCAATATAGCTATATGAGGCCCGAGGGCACAAAGAGGCACAACAGTGCCAGGCACGTAGCTACCTGTAAGCAAAGTACGCAGTTGCGTACACATTGTCCCAAATATTAAAACAATTAAAAAGTCCAAAAATGCAATAAAAACAAGAGCTAGGGAGGGGAGTGGGTGGGTGTCAGATAATTTATTCATTTAGCTCACTTTCCTTAAGAGCATGACCCCACTAGACTGTTTGCGTACACATTCTAAAGTCCCTAGCTACGCCTCTGAGTGCTATCTCAGCTGCCTATTTATTACATGTATGATTAAAACATTATTTTTAGATTATAAGATAGATCTTAATTGCGCAAAGCAAACCTACCTTTTATATACTTCAGTCAAAGGATGTGTCATTTGAAATAGGCAAATAGTTTTTATGTTCCCAGGCCATCACTTCACCCCCTTAATTAAAATTACATTGAACGTGACGTCACTGACGTAATTGTCATACATTAATGGTGACGTGTTTTATTCTACGGCCTTGTCTTTGTCAGTTTTCTTTTGTACGATTGTGCTTGCAAGTAAAAGAAACGATTTTCAAAAATGGCCTTTAATTTGGAGAAAAACGGATAGGCGAATAAATATTCTTTGACACAAGTATTATTTAAGATGAATTTTATTTTAGATTTATTCCTACTAAACAAATACTAATTTTTAGTACATACTATTATCTTAGTGTAAATATAGTTGGAGAGTTTTAGTAGAATTCGTTTTCCTTTTCGATGCTGATGCACCTTGTGAGGTAGCCATCCTTAGCATGTAAGAAAAAAATACGGAACAGGACAGGACAGAGGTAGGCCTACGTCCACAAACGAGAAGCAAGATACTGTCCATGATGTTTCGGCCGTATAGGACAGAAAGATTCTCCACTTATAAGAGGGTCCCAAAGGGGTTTTGCGTGAAAACGTGATCGGGGTGTTTTTAAAAACGTGACACGTGAAACGAATGCTGTTGTCAATTTGAAAGCCTCAAAAACATCTGACGGCTCAAGTTTGTGTGTGATTGTGTGTGGTTTTGTTTTGCTGTTTTAACATTTAACGTGAAATGTGAAAGTTCTTTTTCACGTGAAGACGTGATCCTTGTTTTTATTTTACGTGATCACGTGAACACACACCCCCTTTGGGACCCCCTTATAAAGGTACATACTGTCGAGTTCGACTTCGTGAAACAAGTACCAAGAAGCACGGTGGTTGTAAACCTACACGACTTTGATGACAGTCAAGTCAAAGTGGTTGAAAAAAATGAAGAAGGACTGGACAGTGATGTAAGGATTAAAAACGTTCTTTACACATTATTCACACCAAAATCGCCACCACGTCGGAGCTGGAAAAAACCTCCAAGCATTTCATAAATTGTCTTCTTTGGATCGCACAACACGAAAAACACACAGACGATGACAGCTGGGACGAAGATTACTATACAGAGACGGCAGCCATCATAACAGACGATGACCTTCAGAGGGAATTTGAATCCCTTGAAGTTCCAAGCTACGACGATGATGACGAGTTCTAGAGATTTGAAGGTGCAGACTTACGAGACGGTTTATGTCTCAGCTTCCCAACAAAAGCCCTTATCAGGGTTAACAGAACAAAACGGTCCTTTCAGGCCAGCACATCTTATCGAAAGAGTAATCTTTCTGAATTGTCAACCCAAATTAATAAAACTATGATTGTTATAAAAGCTGAACACGAGAGTGGGGATTTTTATTTTATTTAAACTCGAGTAAACAACAATATACTCTCGATCAGAGCTAATTGCCCTCTATAATCATTGAGTCACTGTGCAATTTCATTGCAGTCCATCTAGTAGTTTTCGAGCTTTTGGACACGCAGTATAACATTTTAAAATGCAATAACTCTAATTTAAATGATCACGATCTGCATTTCCACTCATTGCCCTCTATCATTGTGTGAAATTTCATTGCAGTCCATAGAGTAGCTTTTAAGTCATTGAGCGGACATAAATTACAAGCATAACATTACAAAGTGCAATAACTCTAATTTATATGAAGACAGAGTTATGGTTCTTGCGCTATGCTCTTCCTTTCTTTACGCTCTATCATTGTATGAAATTGTAGTGCAGTCCCTCCAGAAGTTGTTCGTCGTCCGTCCGTCCGTCCGTTTACGTTTGCCTCGTTAACACGATAGGGCCTTCATTTTTCATCCGATCTTTTTCAAACTTTACCAGATTGTTGATATCAGTAATGTTATTACTTACTGGTCCTTGGGGTCATCAAGCTCAATCTTTGTGACTTTAAAGTTGAATATCGCTTAAGCCGGTGCTAGGAGGTGTTGCATTATACATTATCTCTCATGAACAGACTCAATAAAACCTAGTTGGCTACTTTTATCTGTTGCTTCCAACGAATACCTTTTCAGTATTTATTATCATTCACACTAGCGTTTGTTTAGTGCTGTGTGGTGGCTGTTAAAAGTTGCCCCGTCTACAAATCAGTAGTGTTATTACTTACTGGTCCTTTGGGGTCATCAAGCTCAATATTTGTGGCTTTAAAGTAGAATATCGTTTAAGCCGGTGATAGTAGGCGTGAGAGGTGTTGCATTTTACATTACCTCTCATGAACAGACTCAGTAAAACCGAGTCTGCTACTTTTATCTCTTGTTAGTGTTTGTTGCTTGCAAGGGATCACCTTTTCAGTATTTATTAATTAAGCTGCAGTTAAAAAAATAGAGAATATTTGTTGTTTTGGAGTGGATAACATATTTTATTTCATCGAGAAGTGAGAAAACGTTATGTTTTCACGAATGCGAAGCCTATTTATTACATTTATCATCAAAACAGTATTATTTTTTTAGATTAGATATCTATAAGACAGATCTTAATTGCTCAAAGCAAAACTACCTTTTATTTACTTGTGTATTTTTTGGTGTATTACTGTTTGTGTAAATGCAGTCGCATTTATTTCTTGATTTACAAGAGGAAAAACGTCCGACGTAAATTACTTCAGTCAATTGATGTTTCATTCGTTTTTTATGTTCCCAGGCCATTATTTCACCCCCTTAATTAAAATTGTTTTGAACGTGACGTCGCTGACGTAATAGTTCTAAGAAAATTGTGTTTTATTCTATGGCCTTGACTTTGTCCATTTTCTTGTTTAAGATTGTGGATTGTAAGTAAATGAGATGGATAATCATAAACAGGTAGGCGAATACATTTTCTTTGAAACTTTGAAACAAGTATGATGAATTTTATTTTAGATTTATTCCTACATGCTATTGTATTGATTTAAATATTCATGGAGAGTTAGTAGAATTCCTTTTCGTTATTGATCCACCTGGTGAGGTTGCCATCCTTAGCAATTTTACAGTGTGTACGTTGGCATTTTCTGTAACAACTTCTGAACAAAACAAAACACGCTTTCTATAACCACTCCACCATCAGGGGTGTAGCGTGACCAAAATCTCAATTACTCGCAGTAGGTGCGGGAGGGGGTTCAACCGTTGTCGCTCTCCCGGTGGTGGGTTTCGGGGGCCTCCCACGTGAAATTAAAAAAAACAAAACGCTCGTACGTGACTTCTGGTGCATTTTAGGGTCAGGATGAAAGATTTAAATCCTGTCGAAAATATTATTATTCCTTAACATTTCAGTCTCAGCATGTTACTTGTACCTTTTATTGCGTTTTTCGAGTTTTTATGCTTTTATTTTTTGAGCCTTCGTTTGAAAAGTTTACTCACGTGAGTAAATGAGTATGGCACGATACGCGCCTTACCATATTGTGTAAACGTTCAGTCACAGCGTTGACTGTATTTGTATGAAGTCAGGGGACACGTCAACGATATGACGTAATAAAATTCGTCTGTATTAAGAAATGTTTAAATAAATGTGCAGCATTTGTATGTCCATAATCATAGGCCTACGTCATACACTTAATAGATTTATTTTGATATGTATTTTTGTGACTAGATCACGTGCAATGTAATAAATCAATGAAAAAGTCAAAAGCTTTCCGATTAGTTCCCATAGTTACCATTGTTGAGCTGTGACAAGGTGCTGCAATTTGTACAAGCGTCAGAATTGTCTTTAAGAGTATATAAGAATATATATTGCTGACAGTACAAATGGGAAATACATGTGGAAAAAGACGAAGGCAAGATGAGTCTGCTAGATCAAGATTTTTTGCAGTATTCCTGAGGAAAAAAAGAGAGAAAATTGCCGAACAGGACAAGACAGAGGTACGTCCACCAACGAGAAGCAAGATACTCTCCATGATGTTTCGGCCGTATGGACAGAAAGATTCTCCAGTTATAAAGGTACATGATGTCGAGTTCGACTTCGTGTACCAAGTACCAAGAAGTAAGGTAGTAGTAAATCCATACGACTTTGATGACAGTCTAGTCAAAGTGGTTGAGAAAAATGTAGAAGGACTGGATAGTGATGTAAGGATTAAAAGCGTTCTTTACACACTATTCACACCAATATCGCCACCGCGTCGGAGCTGGAAACACCCTCCAAGCATTTCATAAATTGTCTTCGCTGGATGAACAACATCGCACAACACAAAGACCACACAGACGATGACAGCGGGACGAATATTACTACACAGAGCTGCCAGGCATCATGATATTCGGACGATGATCTTCAGAGAGAGTTTGAATCCCTCGTTCCAAGCGACGACGGTGATTACGAGTTCTAGGGATTTGAAAGTGCAGACATACGAGTCTGTTTATGTCTCAGCTTCCCAACAAAAACTCTTATCAGGGTTAACAGAACAAAACGGTCCTTTTCACGGCCATCACATCTTATCGAAGAAATATTTTTCTGATTTGTCAGAACAAATGTATAAAAATATGATTGTAATAAAAGCTAAACACGGGAGAGAGGATTTTTATTTTATTGAAACTCGAGTAAACAACAATATACACTCGATCAGAGCTAATTGCCCTCTATAATCATTGCGTCACTGTGAACATTTCATTGCAGTCCATCTTGTAGTTTTGAGCTCTTGTACACGCAGTATAAAGGCAATAACTCTAATTTAAATGAAGACAAAGTTATGGTTCGTACGCTCTGCATTTCCTCTCATTACCCTCTAGGATTGCGTGAAATTTCATTGCAGTCCATAGAGTAGTTGTTAAGTCATTGAGCGGACATAAATTATAAGCATAACATTACAAAGTGCAATAACACTTAATTTATATGCAGACAGAATTATGGTTCTTGTGCTATACTCTTCCTCTCATTACGCTCAATCTTTGTATGAAATTGTATTGCAGTCCCTCTGGTAGTGTTAGCACTACTGGGATGGCGAATTGTTCGTCGTCCGTCCGTCCGTTAACGTTTGCCTCGTTAACACGATAGGGCCTTCATTTTTCATCCGATCTTTTTCAAACTTTACCAGATTTTTGATATCAGTAATGTTATTACTCACTGGCCCTTTGGAGTCATCAAGCCCAATATGTGTGGCTTTAAAGTTGAATATCGCTTAAGCCGGTGCTAGGAGGTGTTGCATTATACATTACCTCTCATGAACAGACTCAATAAAACCGAAAAAATGAGATATAGGGTCCTATAGAAACCAGAGCGTCCGAACGCAATGGCATCGTAGGTCCGCACTGTACTGCAAACAAGGACTTGATAATATAATGAAGGAGACAAAAAACAACAGAAAGGGTGGTGAAGACAAGGTTACCGACTTGGAACGGTCAGTAGGAAATAAGGCCTACTGGTTAGCTTGAATCAATTTTATATGCGCACAATCCTCGCTATTATCCTGTCTTCAGCGCCCAAATAGACAAGACAGTGTAAAAAAACTACATCCCATCAAAAGGAATCCTCTAACAATAAAGTCCACATCCAGAGAAACTAACTAAAGAACACATACAAAATAATAAACATCTCAGGATGTATCCAGAATCGTACTGAACAACCATAGTAGTTGCAGCTAAAGAGAAAAACAATCTAGGGTACGACAAGCTCATGAGTCTGCTACTTTTATCTGTTGCTTCCAAGGAATACATTTTCAATATTTATTATCATTCACACTAGCGTTTGTTTAGTGCTGTGTGGCGGCTGTAAAAAGTTGCTCCGCCTACAAATCAGTAGTGTTATTACTTACTGGTCCTTTGGGTTCATCAAGCTCAATCTTTGTGGCTTTAAAGTAGAATATCGCTTAAGGCGGTGCTAGTAGTCGTGAGAGGTGTTGCAATTTACATTACCTCTCATGAACAGACTCAATAAAACCGAGTCTGCTACTTTTATCTCTTGTTAGTGTTTGTTGCTTCCATGGGATCAAATTTTCAGTAGCCTATTTATTAATAAAACTGCAATTAAATAAATAGAGAATATTTGTTGTTTTGGAGCGAATAAAATATTTTATTTCCTCGAGAAGTGAGAAAACGTTATGTTTTCACGAATGCGAAGCCTATTTATTACATTTATGATCAAAACAATATTATGTTTTTAGATTAGATGTCTATAAGACAGATCTTAATTGCTCAAAGTAAAACTACCTTTTATTTACTTCTGTATTTTTTGGTAAATTACTGTTTATTTAAATGCAGTTTTATTTATTTCTTGATTTACAAGAGGAAAAAACGTTCGACGTAAATTACTTCAGTCAAAGGATGTGTCATTCGTTTTTATGTTCCCAGGCCATCACTTCCCCCCCTTAATTAAAATTGCATTGAACGTGACGTCACTGACGTAATATTTCTAAGAAAATTGACGTAAATTATGCCTAACGGCCTTGACTTTGTCCGTTTTCTTATTTTCTTTGAAACAAGTATGATGAATTTTATTTTAGATTTATTCCTTCATACTATTGTCTTGATTTAAATATACACGGAGAGCTTTAGTAGAATTCCTTTTCGATGCTGATGCACCTGGTGAGGTTGCCATCCTTAGCACTTTTACAGTGTGTGCGTTGGCAGTCATCGTTTGCACTTCTGGCCTTTTCGATGTTGATGCATCTGGTGAGGTAGCCACCCATAGCACAGGTACAGTGTGTACGTTGGCAGTCATCGTTTGCACTTCTGGTCTATCTTGTGTTCGATTTGTTAGTAACAACTTCTGAACAAAACAAAAAACGCTTTCTAGATCTATTACCACTCCACCATATTGTGTAAACGTTCAGTCCAGCGTTGACATTATTTGTATAAAGTAAGGGGACACGTCTACGATATGACGTAATATTACTTATTAAGAAATGTTTAAATAAATGTGCAGCATTTATATACCCGAAATCATAGACCTACGTAATACACTTAAAAGATCTATTTTGATAAGTATTTTTTGTGACTAGATCACGTTCAATGTAATAAATCAATGAAAAAGTCAAAAGCTTTCCGAGTAGTTTCCATAGTTACCATTGTTGAGCTGTGACAAGGTGCTGCAATTTGTACAAGCGTCAGAATTGTCTTTAAAAGTATCGTGAATTATATTGCTGACAGTACAAATGGGAAATATATGTGGAAAAAAACGAAGGCAAGATGAGTCTGCTAGATCAAGATTGTTTGCAGTATTCCTGAGGAAAAAAAAGGAGAAAATTGCCGAACAGGACAAGATAGAGGTACGTCCACCAACGAGAAGCAAGATACTCTCCATGATGTTTCGGCCGTATGGACAGAAAGATTCTCCAGTTATAAAGGTACATGATGTCGTGTTCGACTTCGTGTACCAAGTACCAAGAAGTAAGGTAGTAGTAAACCCACACGACTTTGATGACAGTCTAGTCAAAGTGGTTGAGAAAAATGTAGAAGGACTGGACAGTGATGTAAGGATTAAAAACGTTCTTTACACACTATTCACACCAATATCGCCTGCACGTCGGAGCTGGAAAAACTCTCCAAGCATTTCATAAATTGTCTTCGTTGGATGGACACCGTCGCACAACACGAAGACCACACAGGCGATGACAGAGGGACGAAGATTACTACACAGAGCTGCCAGGCATCATAATGTTCAGACGATGATCTTCAGAGAGAGTTTGAATCCCTTGTTCCAAGCGACGACGATGATGACGAGTTTTAGGGATTTGAAGGTGCAACAAAGGAGTCTGTTTATGTCTCAGTTTCCCAACAAAAACCCTTATCAGGGTTAACAGAACAAAACGGTCCTATTCAGGGCCATCACATCTTATCGAAGAAATATTTTTTCTGAATTGTCAGCCCAAATGTATATATAAAAATATGATTGTAATAAAAGCTGAACACGGGAGTGGGAATTTTTATTTTATTGAAACTCGAGTAAACAACACAAATGCACTCGATCAGAACTAATTGCTCTCTATCATTGTGTGAAATTTCATTGCAGTTCATCTAGTAGTTTTTGAGTTACTGAGAGGACACGAATAATAAGTATAACAGGGCAATAAGTCTAATTTAAATGAATAGTTGTGGTCCTTACGCTCTGCACTTCCTCTCATAGCCCTCTATTATTGCGTGACATTTCATGGCAGTCCAATAAGTAGATTTTAAATTATTGAGCGGACACAAGGATAAACTTACAAAGGGCAATATGTCTTAATTTAATAGAAGACAGAGTTATCGTTCTTGCGCTCTGCACTTCCTCCATTACGCCCTATCATTGTGTGAAATTGTATTGCAGTCCCTCCAGTAGTTGTTGAGTTATAGAGCGGACACGAAATGGGACAGAGGGACGGAGGTCATTACTATTATCCCACTTCCGTCAGCCGCAGGCGGCTGGGGATAATAAAGAAACGCAGGCGGCTGGGGATAATAAAGAAACACACTTTCTTTCTTTCTACTGATACTGCACACAATCAATTTTGATTATCACGGCAGCCTCGTTTCCGAGGAAGGGGTTACCGGCTGCACGTATCACTGATTACACAGTAGTTCCGTGCACAGGGTATTGCTCTCCTTGCACACGGAACGGTATGGGGTTGTCCGTCCGTAAACAATTCGCATTCCGCATCATATCTCAAAAAGTATGATACCCGCCCTCATGAAACTTTATATATATATTTCCGTAGGTGTGAGGAGGAACCCTATTGTCTTTGGGGACAGTAGGTCGAAGGTCAAGGTCACAGTGACGTTATATAGAAATATGCATTCCGCCCAATATTATCAAACCCATAACACCTACACTCATAAAACTTCATATGTACATTGCCCTTGGTGCGAGGAAGAACCTTATTATTTTTGTTGCCTGTAGGTTAAAGGTAACGTTCACAGTGATGCATTTCTCACAATAACTATAACTTCAAACCCATAAAACCTACATTGATAAAACTTCGTAGATACATTGCCCTATGTGAGAGGATGAACCCTATTGCCCTTGGGGTCAGTAGATCAAAGGTCAAGGTCGCAGTGACTATATTGAACTATGCATTTCGCACAATAACTTCAAAATCATAACACCTACACTCATAAAACTTCATATTTCTTCATTGCCCTAGGCGAGAGGAGGAACTATATAGTCTTGGGGTGAGTAGGTCAAAGGTCAAGTTCAGAATGCATTCCTCACAATAACTATAACTTCAAACCCATAACACCTACACTCATAAAACTGCATATGTACATTGCCCTAGGTGAGAGGAGCAACCCTATTGTTTTTGGGGCCAGTAGGTCAACTGTCAAGGTCACAGTGACATCAAAACCTTATCACTTACACTCATAACACTTCATAGGTAGATTGTCCTTGGTGAGAGGAGAAACCCTAAATTGCTTTTGGGGTCAGTAGGTCAAAGGTCATGATCATAGTATATAGAAAAACACATTCCTCGCGATAACTTCAAAATTGAAACACATTCACTCTTAAAACTTCATACATTGCGTAGGTAAGAGGAGAAACCCTATTGTGATTAGGGTCAATAGGTCAAAGGTCATGGTGACCTTATTTGAAAATATACATTATGCACAATATCTTCAAAACCATAACCGTGGCCGAATAGTTTTCGACGTTGCTATGTAAACCTTCGCCTCTCACCGCTGTGGGTTCAAATCCCACTGGGAGCTCGACTTGTACGCCAGGAATTGTCGATTCTTACGGATGGCTGGAGATGTACAGAACTGGTCCTACCCAGAAAATGTGGGTGGTCTGCCTCGACCACAAAAAATCGACCGTCATATATAACCTTACATGTCTTGAAAATGACATAAAACACCTTATAAACAAACAAATCCAAACCATAACATCTACATTCATGAAACTTCATAGGTATACTGTCCTTGGTAAAAAGAGAAATCCTATTATGTTAGTGTCAGTGGATTGGTCAGAGGTCAAAGTCACAATGACCTTATATGAAAACATGAATTCTGCATGATAACTTCAAAACTGTAACACCTACACCCTGACATTTGTTGAAAGCAGGAACCTTATTTCATTTTGGAAAGTCAAAGTTCACAGCGACCTTACATTGAAGTATAAATTGCGCGTGATAACTTTAAAATTGTAACACATACACTAACACAACTTCATCGCCCTTGTTGAAAGAAGAAACCTATTGCTTTTGGGTCAGTAAGTCGAAGGTCAAGGTCATAGTGACCTTATATGGTAATATGCATTATGCAATAAGTTCAAAACCATAATCCATACACTCATAAAACTTCATAGGTACATTGCCCAAGGCGAGAGGAGGAGCGCTGTTGTGTTTGGACTTAGTAGGCCAAAGGTCAAGATCACCGTGGCTTTATACGGAAATACACATTCTGGAAAATAACTTCGATAATAATCATGAAACTTTAAAGGTGCATTGCCATTGGTAGGAGGAACCCTATTGTTTTGGGGTATCAGTAGGTCAAAGGTCAAGGTCGTTATGACCTTATATGGAAATACGAATTCTGAAAGATAACTTCAAAATCATTACACGAAACTCATAAAATGTCTAGGTACATTGCCCTAGGTGGAAGGAGGATCCCTCTTGTTTTATGGGTCAATAGGTCAGAGGTGAAGGTTGTCGTGACCTTATATGGAAAACATAATTTCAAAACCATAACACACACACTCATGACACTTCATAGGTACATAGCCCTAGGTGAAAGGAAGTACCCTTTTGTTCTTTTTTTTTTTAATAGGTCATAGGTTAAGTTTGCCACGACCTCTCTTGACAATAACTTTAAAACCATAACACTCACACTTATAAAACTCCGTAGGTGCCTTGCTCTAGGTGAGGGGAAGCTCGATTGGTCAGTAGGTCAAAGGTCATGATCTTATATGGAAATCCACATTTTGCTGAATAACTTCATAACGTTTGCACTCACGAAACTTCATAAGTGAATTTCTCTTATTGAAAGGAAGAACCTTATTATGTTGGTGGTCAAGATCACAAGGCATTTTAAAGCGTAACACACCCCAACATGAAGCTTCATTTATTCATATCAATTTCGTCTCGATGGGAGAATACGTGCTATTCACACCTCTCCTACAGCGCAGCAGAAGATCGACGCAGAGGGCAGCACACCGGGGGGAGCATTATCGACGCAGAACACAACTCTACACCGCCACAACACACACTTCACACCACCATTTTCACCAGTCCTCTGAAGGGCAGATCGGCATAGATACGTCTACAAGAACAACACACAACCTGTAAATCACGATCAAGAGGTGGTGGTGGTGGGTGGGGTGGGGGGGGGAGTGGGGAAGGGGGGGGGGACCATGCAGATCGTGTAAACCTGGCAGACACCACGGCGACTATATTGTACACCCAGCGGAGAGGTCAGGAGGCAGCCTTGCTTGGTTGTAACTTGTCACCAGCAGCAGGCTGCTAGGCGTGGGGTGCGAGGAAGAACACCCAAAATTGTCCACCCGGTAGCGGATGTAGGACACTCCACATAGCGGATGTATGGCACATCACCTAGCGGTTGTAGGATCCAGCGGCACTCCAGACTCACCGCACCAGCGACAACAACACAGAGCGAAAGCGACACATCATCTACACACCTACAAGAGAACCGACGCAGACACCACTACGCAGATACCACTACGCACCACGCCTAGAAATAGTCCAAAGATAATGCCGAGTCAACGGGGTATTCTTCCCTGGTGCTCTTATGGTAGAAGAACTATAATCCTTAGAAATAAACAACCACATGAAGCTTTTTTGTTGTTAGAAGTCAAAGGTCAAGATTGACCTCACACCTAGGAAATGCTGTTAACATAATAACCATAATAACCCAAACGATAGTGATTGGTATAAGTATACGACATAGGCTTATTTCATAATTGTTATAAGATAAGAACTTTTTGGTTCTCTTCACTCCTGTGAGGTATGGCTTTCATATTTGGTATGTCGTTATCTAGGGGGAGATCTTTCGGTTTCCAATCAACCCCCTCCAATCGGACAGTTTGACCTTGGGCAAAGGTCAAGGCCATAGAAAAACGTTAACCTTTTGGTCTTCAACCCTGTGAGGTATGGTTTTCTTATTTAGTATGTAGCTTAGAGGGGAATGGATATTTCAAATCAACACCCTCCCATCTGTCAGTTTGACCTTGGACCAAGGTCAAGGTCATACTTCGAAACACTTCAACCTTTTGGTTAACTCTACAACCCTTTGAGGGATGGCTTTCATATTTGATATGTCACTAATCCAGGTGGGGGAGTGGTCTTTCCAATCAACACCCTCTAACCTGTCAGTTTGACCTTGGTCCAAGGTCATACTTAGAAAAACTTTTGGTTAACTCTTTAACCCTTTTGAGGTATGGCTTTCATATTTGGTATGTCGCTTATCTAGTGGGAGGTCTTTCCAATCAACACCCTCCAACTTGTCAGTTTGACCTTGGGCCAATGTCAAGGCCATACTTAGAAAAACTTTAACCTTTCGGATAACTCTCCAAACCCTCTGAGGTATGGTTTTTATATGTGGTATGTAGATCATCTAGGGGAGGTCTTGCAAATCAACAATCTCCCAGTCAGTTTTACCTTGGGCCAAGGTCAATGTCATAGGGCCAATGTGAACTCTTCAACCCTTTGAAATATGGCTTATTTGGTTTGTACCTTGTCTAGGGGGAGATCTTTCAAATGAATACCCTGTCACCAATTATTCAACTATTCTATTATTTAACTATTCAACCCTTTGAGGTATGGCTTTCGGTTAAAGTGTTTTCAAAGTCCCCATAACTCTTTATTTTTTATTTCAGCCATGTGATATTTTTCTTCTTTTTTTTTTACTTTCCAGAATTAAGCTACAATAACCCTTCACAACCCTTACCCTTCCCACCCACACACCATTCTTTACCCACACTTCTCTTTGCCTCTGTTTTCGACTTGACCCACAGAAGACGAGCTCTGTTGAGTTCTAACAACTCTTGTTTAAACTAACAATATCCGGAGGGTGGCCTGAAAATGCACCAAATATTTGTGGGTAAAAATGGAGGGAGGGGAGGTGGCATGTCCATGGGTCACACTTTCTCGCCTCCATTTCAATTTTGTATACTCATTATTTTCACCTCGAGTTGCCCATGACAAATGGAGAATTGATGATTGTGCAATGGCTTTTGACAAAGCATATGTAAACACTAGTATACATGATCATTCTGCACGATAGTGTCCAACTAGATCAAGTTTTACGACATCGTATTTTGTCTCGGCAACATTTATGTATATTTGGGAGCCTTTCTGGATTTCGATGATTTTCGGGTACGTTTCCGTTGTCAATTGCTATTTGCTTTATTTATACTCTGATAAAAGTTCAAAATATCGAATTCTATCCTTAAATCTGTCTTACCGGTATACAAAAAGCTGTTTTTCACACAATTATTTGATATAGATCTACCTTGATTTTCGAAAGTCGAAATTACTTAATACATACAGGGAGTATGTATATTTACTCCCTGATACAATATATAAATATCACATTCATGAGAGGGTGATAATAAGAAAGTTCACCCTGAGGATAAATTATGATTATCGCCCGAGGCGAAGCCGTTTCATAATTTACTCATGCTATCAGTATTTACAGTCACTCGGAACTGCCTCGTCGGATTCCGTCACTCGGGATTCCGACTCGGAGAGTACTCGAGGCCATATTGAACTATTTTCAAGAAACGACAACTCTGCAGTAGCGACCTCTTCAATTATAAGATAAACAAAATGGCGACTGCTGGCAAGTTCCGAAAATGCGGTACATATTTATTTGTTTTATCAGGGAGTATTCATAGAGATTCCTGATATAATAATGTATTCATACTAAGGTAAACAATATGGTGATTCCCGTCAAACGTGGGCGCTTCTTAATTTATAAGAGTTTCACCTCTTCTTCATCTAAAACTAAATAAAGTGCGAGCACATGCCATGGCCCATGGGCATCATGATCATGGTATCAATGATCTGATCATACGCCCCACCAATATATACAGGGCACGGTAGAGTAGGGGTGTCATTACCTTTATAAGTAAGCGACACCCAGAGCAGAATAGCCGGGTATTTTTATTGATACTTGTATAAAATACTAGTAAAAGTATTTATAGTAGCCAGGTAGAACAGTCAAAGTAGCAGGGAGAAATCCCCGCCTCCCACCTCTTAATGACACCCCTGGTAGAGTCGTCATTTGAGGAGTGGAGACTTGCTTTAGTGGCACGGTGATATGGGAAAAAGAAACTCGCAATAAAGGGAACACTGCCTGGAACAACAAGGAACACCACCAGGAACACCCCCACCCGTAATTAATAGAACCCAGATAGTTAGAATATGTCTGTGAAAATTCCTTAAACGGGTCTTAACGTTATATTGATATATTTAAATACATAGATTTAAAACAGAAAATAAAAAGTAGAAGTTATTTATACATGTGGATTAATCTAGAAAGTGACATTGAAGTTATTAATAATATGTGTGGATTAACACTGAAAGTCAGTGATGGTGAAATCATTTGTACAGACGGAATTACGCTGAAAGAGACAGTGACATGGTTTATCACTGCGACTTGATAATAAAAGGGATGTTGAAATTGTTTATTTAGTGGGATTTACACAAAAAGAGACAGCGAAATTATTTATACGTATGAATTTATCCGGAAATTGACTGAAGATTCTAAACATGCGGATTTACGCTGAAAGCGACAGTGACGTTGTTATGTGGATTTACACTGAAGGATCAGCAACGTCATTTATATATGTGGATTTTTTTATATAGTTTAGGAACATAACACATACCGTCGCAATCGTGTTTTTTTTTAAATTGAGAAAAAATGCAGAAAAACATTCATTTCATAATTCTATCTTTGATACTGTTTACAGTAATTAATGTCAACCCATGCTTTTAAAATCGTTCTTATATTTTTATTCTTTCTATTGACTAATTTTTCTAAAATTGATAAGTGAAGTTACTATATATGCAAATTTATCCTGAAACTAACAGAGGTCCCTGAATTCACCTGAAATTAACACTGAAGTTACTATATATGCAAATTTTTACCCGGAAATTAACACTGAGAGGTAATATATATATATGCGGCAAATTTACCCTGGAAATATTAAACAGTGAAGTTATTATATGCAAATTCATCCTGAAATTAACAGTGAAGTTACTATATGTGGATTCACACTGGAAGAGACGGTGACATCATTTATATGTTGATTTACGCTGAAAGAAACGGTGACGTCATTTATATACGTGGATTTATGCTGAAAGAGACGGTGACGTCATTTATTACATGGATTTAAGCTGAAAGAGACGGTGACGTCATTTATATACATGGATTTACGCTGAAAGAGACCGTGCCATCATTTATATACGTGGATTTATGCTGAAAGAGACCGTGATGGTTTATATATACTATATGCACCAAATTAATTCTGTTTAAATTGTACAAAACAAATGAACGGGACAGTCACTAATTTTTTTTAATGCTGCCTACAGATACATCGTATGATACGTATCTAGTAGAAGGTTGCAAGCCCTTGTTAAAGCAGAGGAAATTATTTTAGTATTTATAGCAACAGGTTACACATTTTATATAACCCAGGGCCGTCGATCTGTTTTGGGGGACTGCGACCCTTAGGTGGGAGAATTTTAGCGTGTTTTTACAGGAAAGGGGGAATTATTTTGTGGCCATAATTTTGATTATATTCATTGTTTTAAATAGTCTACAAGTTTAATTGTATTAAATACAGTTTGTACTCAATATTTTACGTACCAGAAGTTTTGTTTTTTTGTTTTGTTATTCAGGGGGGAATTTTGAGTCTGAAATGGGAGAAAAAAAACATATTTTTTGGAGTGGGGAATGCGTCGGCAGATCGACGGCCCTGTAACCATACCTAAAAGTTAATGGGCCCAAAAAAAATTAAGAAAGGTTACATCTGAATCGGGGAGCAGTGCCCTAAATGTTTAATGTGCTGAGAAGGTTGATTCCGATTTACTGCATCCGTGGCTTGGATGGTTCGAAACCGATTTACTGCATCCATGGATTGGATGGTTCGAAACCGATTTACTGCATCCATGGATTGGATGGTTTGAAACCTCGCCTCTCTCACTGCGAGTTGGAATAAATAAAAAAGCATGTCCTTTCAGATGGGCAGAAGATATACACTACTATTTCTACCCAGGAAAAAGTGGTGTGCCCCCACCATGGATGATATCGATGATCATATATGGCCTAACATGTGCTAAAAATGACGTAAATCATTCAAACAACCAGCCAACCGATTTACTGAACCACCAGGTTCATGTTGATGACCCTCATCTAACGGATGTTGCCAGCTATCTGTCAGATGACTCCCATCAGCCAACTCAAATCTAAATCATTTCATGCTTAAATGTTATATTAATTGCATATATAAAATTATGTATTTATTAGGCACATATTTATATTTGCTTTATATTATAAGCACAACAAATAGGCGTCAGGGTTGTCATTAGTAGCCAATTGCCGATCAAAATTATCGGTTAAAATGGTGTTATAATCGGTAAGTTTTGCCTTAATTTGTATTTGCAATATGTGACACTGACTTTGTTGATCCCTCGTCAAATTGTTTGGAATTCAAAATGAATCCCTGTTGCCAGGGCTAAATCTAGTTTAACTACTTTGCTGTGAAATTAGAAACTTCAGTTTAATTTTTTAGTTCATTTGCTCTTAGTACAAACATGTACCACTTCTATGGTGTAATCGGTAAACACATCTACCCTTTGAGGGTAGAAGACCCAGGTTCAAATCCTGGTGGGAGTAAAAATTTGTTTGGAAAAAGAGCTGGATTAAGCATTTCTAGTATTTCTAACTTTTGAATTTAATTCAATGAAATCAAATTCAATTTAAACAATCGAATATCATAAGTTACAGCATGTCTGGAAACGACCACGAGGGAAAGAAGCTATTACAAGACAATGGCCCATTTAGCAATAAAATCTTTCATGAGGCCCTCTTTTCGTCTTTGAAAGCCATTTCCCTCTTTTGGTTTTGCAATAGTGAGCCTCTTATAAAATATTTTACCTAATATTGTAATGCATTGAATGCTCTTAGAAGACAGTCGCCCAGTTAGTAAAATCATCTTCCCTGAGGCCCTCTTTTCAATTCATCATCTTTAAGGCCCTATTATATTACCCTTTGGTCTTAAAATGAAAAACAATGTTATTTTGCTACAATAATAGGTCTTTTTTAAATATGTTTACCATATATTTACAAAAATCTTCCCTGAGGCCCTCTTTTGTCCATATTCTTCTCTTTTTGCTATGACCTTTGCCCTTTAAATCTTGGTAGCCAAACAGAGACTAACGAGTGGTCGTTTTAGCGCAGGATGAAACCTAACATGTGATGTCGACCAGTTTTCAAGACGTTTACACATCCATAAACTCTTCTAACTACATTCTTTTCTTTCACGACTGTTATTATATTTATTACCGGTATCTCATTTTAACCGGGTGTGTCTTTAATTGAAATGTTGAAAAATAATAGCTCCATCTTTTCACTGGGCGCTTCAGAGGAGCTGAGATCAATGCCAAGAATGGAAGTTTATAACAATTATGTAAATATATGTCCATTTTTAGATATCATACAGTAGCTTTTTTCACGTTTAATCTTCATTATTGTGATCTTTATTTTTTTCATATGGACTACTGTTCACATTTAGGCAAAATAAAAAAAAAGTTAAAAAGACAAAAAAAAAGAGACAAAAAATGTGAAATACGGTATGCAAAGTCTTATTATGAAGGACTAGTGCTAGGTTATGGGGAAAAAACAATAATAAATGTATGAATTGAATTGAAACGAATGTTGTTTAACGGCTCATCAACACAGTATAGGTTATTTAGAGCTGCCCCAGAGAGAGGGGAAGGATACATAGGAATCCGAGAACCGTGCCCTACTCTTATTATCAAATAGATTCCTATGGTTCTTTAACGTGCTAGGAGGATAGACCGATACACGGTACTGCCCGGTTTAAGTCCCCATCCGTCGGACGAGGCTAACGGAAAGTGTCTTGGTCAAGAACACACCGACGAAACTCAGTGGTGCCACGGAGGATTGAACCTGGGGCCTCCGGTTACAAATCCGCCGCGCTACCGACTGCGCCATGCCAGCCCTAAAGAAATTATTTTTTGTTTCAAAACCCGGTGTAAAACCCACATTGTCAATACATACAGACTTGCTTTACACAGATAATTTTAATGTTATAGTATCAAAAATAAACATTGTTTCATGCTACACTGATTTTTTCTCATATTTTGTTTTTGGAAAGAGAAAAAAACAATAACCCATACTGTGTAATATATCTGTATATAAATCCATTATCAAAGGACAATGTTTTAGGATAGTTTTAAAGGATTAATATACACAACTTCCAAAAAAAAAAAAAATTCTATAAAAAACAAGAAGGTTGATTTAGGAAGATCGAGATATAAGCAAGGGTATGTTATTTCTAATTAGTAAGTTAAGCTTTGCATGTCCCAGAATGAAAACCTTAAGTTTATTTGCTACAGTTTGATACTGGAAAAATCAACAAAGTAAATTGTCTCTATACTCATGATACTAGCAAGGCATTGACTCCACATGGTTTCAAACGTATTCATTTTTAAGTTGTTATATGCGATTAGTTTCTCAACTTTGTATAAAGATATTATATACGTTTTAAAAAGGTTAAGCTGTGGAATTTGACGTTGCATCTTGTTTCGATAAATGTAAAGTATTGCTTGCATGATGATTTTGCTCAAAACAGTATTAAATTTACTATTTCAAAATAAAAATATCTGTTTCTGTTAAAGTTACGAATGCTGTATTGCATTTTTCTGTAAGATAAGTTTGAAGTTTTGACCAGAATTCTTTTACTGCTCCACAGTTCCAAAACAGATGTTGGATAGTTTCAGGTGTATCTTTGCAAAAGCTGCACATATCGTTATTAATAATATTCATTTTAGATAAAAGGTAATTTGTTCCAAATATCCTATGGTTGATTCTAAATTAAACCAAGGTAACTTAGGATCTTTTGTTATTTTATAAGGTAAGGCATATAATCTTTCAAATTCAAAGTTTGGAACATTTCTTCATTTTTCCATTTACTTAATGCTTTGGGATATACATTATTTCTAATCATGATGTCATATATGTTTCGACATTCTTTCTCATTTTGTAGAATTAAGGATAGGATTAGTGGACGAATAGGGTTTGGCTGTTACAGGCTAGATGCACAATATTCAGGTTTGCCAAATAATTCCAGACAGCAGTTATAATACCTTCATATTCAAGAAAATTGGACTGTATATTATAGTGTTCATTCAATTCTATGTATGAATAAAGATTTCCATTTTTGTTTAAAATGTCATTGATAAAAGTTATTCCTCCTGTAAACCATCTTTTGTAAAACACACTAGAGCCTCCGATTGAAATTTAAACATTTTAAAAATATCTTTCTTTGTTTAGAGTTTTATTAATTGATTTACTGATACAATATCAAGTTCATATATGCATGCAGCTGACATATCACTCTCGACTGACAAAACGGTAAACAATCACTCCCATAATATGATATAATCATAATTACAATGTCTCTTCCTCCTTTCCCTTCAATTCAACCGTAATATATTAAAGTATATATTTGGAAAACTCAACAAATGCTTCCAAACTGTCAGTCATTATATGGAACGAACTGTTTGGGACCGAACGAACTGTTTGGGGCCGAAACGTCTTGATTTCAACTACGGGATTTATTTTGTTAAAAAGTATAATTTATCGGTCCATAGCAATAAAATATCAAGAAATTGATCAAAATCACTCACTTATCTGCAATATTTTCATCAATACAATATTATATAGAAGAGCACTATTTTGCGGAGAGCTACAATCGAAAACCGAACCAAATGCTGCATTTTGATGCAAAAAAACCATTGAGCGGCACCCAATACTCTCCGAGCCACTATTCCCGAGTACGGAAATTGGCGAAGAGTTCCGATTGTATTTACAGTGTGTGTCGCGATGGAAGAAATACAGACGAATGTTATCACGTCATATCGCATTTTTTATTGACCAATAGAATCGAGTCTTCGTAGTCGATGCGGATCATAATAACAAACTTTTATATCAACTTCCACGTCATTTTCGCCAGCAAACACAAGTTTGTTCCGATGAATTTTAAATAAGGTTCAGTTGAAATCACCCACATTAATGTTCCTCTATCCAACCAGGTAAGAATATTCGATTATCTTTTTTAGATATTCACCATATGGTCGGTTTTGTCACTGCCTACATTGTTAAACTAGTGGGTGGGGTATAAAACAAACAAGAATACAATGAATACTACTTCTACTGATATACTACCACAAAATTTCTGCTTCTACTGATATACTGACATCATCAAGTGGTGTCTCCTTAAAACAATTTACAGTTTAAAATATAAAAGCAACCCTTGAATGAACCTATACTTTTAATCGGCACACATATAAATCATTTTATCACATAACTTATGTCATGTTTGTTTGTGATGCCATATTTTGCCTTTATTCAACTTTGTCGTTGTTCGTTTCTGTGTGTTTTTGTGATTGATTGTGGTCCTTGAATGCTGCACTTTCTGTTGGACTTTTCTATCCACTTTTTTCGATAATCCACTAGTGATATGACTATGCAAATGAGGGACGAATTATCATTCAGTCTTTTCTGTTCAGCTCGGTGTGCAGCAGAATTTTGTCATCGATTTCCGTAACAGTTCAAAATACCGGATTACAGAAATCGACCAGGTACTTCCGTTGTTTAGTTTTGTAAGGAGAAGGCCGATTCGATATACGATGTCATCATAATTATAGACACATGACATCAGGGTTTCCCCCAGGATCATAAGGCATGTCGCATGCAACATGCCTTCCTGGAAAAGAAAGGAAAAACAACATGCCTTCATCAGAGCAACATGCCTTAAGATTTTCTTAATTTTCATGAATAACATATTTAAAAGAAGAAAAATAGAATTTCTATGGTGATTCTTGTTCCTTTTGCACCAAAATCATAAAAGTATGTTATTTTGCCATTTTGCCATTAATAGGCACTATTTTTTTCAAGCCGAGTTTGGTAAATGTAATGTCAGAACAACATGCCTTCACAATTTTCTGGGGGAAACCCTGTGACATCATCATACGACGATGGTATATATACATGTAGGCAGCCACAATAATAAATGTTTCTTATGAGACATGTTTTTGGAGTTATGTGATAAGGCCTAATAAAAAACCATGTGTGTTTCCGGTTTCCCGACCGACCCTACTTTATCACCGCCGACCCTAAATATTTTTAACGGAATTTTTTATTTTTTTTTATTTTTTTTTATTCAAATGATAATTTTATTAGCCAGAGTTGTTAAGCATCTAATCTGGATTGCAAAGGTTATCAAAAAGTTGCCTTAGTACAAAAATGGCATAATATATGCGAACAATATATATAACAATATATAACAAAAATATCTAAAAAAAAAAACTTTTTCCTACCTACCTACCCTAACTTTTTGACAGGGTGAAACCAGAAACACACATGTTTTTTTTTTAGGCCTGAATAGAATCTAACATTCGTGTCTATTTAATATTAAATTTATTAAACTCGTTGGATACAATTGCTTTGTACCATAGCTCTAATGGTTTTCCATTGTTCTTGCTTATGATATAATTTTCATAAACCTGAAGGTCTGAGCCTAAACCATGCTATAAATGCCGGTATATTTCAGCCTTGCTATAAATGACAGATTCAGCAGTTATACCATGGTCTACTCAATTGTACACGCGCATAGTTGTAATGTTTACTCACAACTGTCAATTGCCGGCATTGAATGGCTATGGTAAACACGACTACCCATTATCAAAACAGCACTCCTTGACATTGAATATGCCCAATAATATACACAGGCGATTGACTGCAATAATCAAAACATGGGTCATGCTCATGCCGCGTGATATTGCTATTTCTTGAATGGATCAAGGTGTTATTTTTACTGAAAACAGCAATGCCATAAAACTTCTTGCACATGCGTAGTTGGATAAATGGCTATGGTATGCAACATTTATAGCATATTTTTCTCGTATGCGAATTATACCGCACAATATATAAGTGTATAAATCGCATATACTGGAAAAATTATGCTATAAATATTACATGATGCTCGGCACAGGCCTTATTTTTTATTGTTTATTTTGACCGACGTTTCTATCCCTTCTAGTATGTTTTTTATATATACAGAATGAATTTATGACAGAGGGAAGACTCTTTGACAACAGTCCCCTACATTGAGATTATGGGTCAGATATTATACCGCCTACAACAGGAAACAAATGGCCGAGTCGACAAGCAAGCTGTCACCCAAGTCAGATTTCCGGACCTTTCAGAATTACCACCCGAGATTAGCCTTCTAGTGTTATCCAATCTAAATGCCACAGATCTTTGTCTTGCCTCGTGTGTCTGGCAGCATCTGGGGAATGATGAAATTCTATGGCAGAGGTTTGTATTAATGTAATATGCCAAACAAAATATATATAATTCATGTTGTGCAGCTCAAAAAAATATGGTAGGTAATTTGTGAATATTTATTATACCAACGCTTTCACAAGTGAAGTGGTTATACCCACGCTTTTACAGGGTGAAGTAAACACGCTGTCCATAACGTCTCGTCATTTTCGTCTCGTCGCGTCCCATAACATATTTTTATTACTTGCATTCCTCAAACTATTAAATGGGTTGTTCCCAAAATTCACATAACAGATGATCAAAAAGTGGGGTATTCATCACCTTTAGTGATAGTTCTGGTTAGCTGACCTGAGTCAAAGGCTCATAGGTGAGCTGTTGGGATCACTCTTCGTCTGTCGTCCATCCAGCATTGACTTTTGCTTCAAACGACTTCTGCTCAGAAACCACTTGGCCAATTTTGACCAAATTTCACATGGATGATACTGAGGTCAATGCCTTTTAAAGTGTTGCAAATTAGATCGATGCACCATCGAAGATAACTGCCATTACCATATATGGTCAAAACATTAAAAAATCTTCTCAAGAACACTGATCAGATTTCAACAGTTTCTCTTGAATAATGATCGCCAAACCTTTGACTATAAAACTTCACCAAATGAAGTCCCCAGGGTCAAAAATGGCTGTGTCCCCGGGGGTCCAACGTTTGTATATAGAGATTTTGCATGTTCTGCATAGACTTACATCTATAAGGAAAAACTTTAAAAAATATTCTCGTCAGAAACCGCTTTGCCATTTGACTAAATTTCACATGGATGATATTGAGGTTTGTGCCTTTCAGAGTTATAGCCAGTCAACAGAGTTATAGCCAGTCCACACTCCAATGTGCCCAGCTTTACCGCAATTCTCTGGTGTCTAAAAGGGCATAGGGAGTATAATCTTTAGAATCATACAAATTAAGTCATTGTGACATTTAAAATGGCCACCATTACCATATATGGTCAAAACCTTTTAAAAATCACTTTTTCTTTATTAATTTTTTGCCAACCACTAGACTATAAAATTTGTACTTATGGTCAGCAGAGCTTATGCCGTGGTGCGGTGTCTGTCTGTCCATAAACTTTTTTTTGTAGCGACTACTCCTCTGAAACTACTGGATGGATTTTCATGCAACTTTACAGAAATGTTCCCATAATGTCTAGTTATCTTAGCAAAAATTCATGTTGATTTGAAATCCAAGATGGCCACCAGAGCTAAAAATAGTTTAAAAAAATTGAAGTTTGTAGCGACTACTTCTTGATAACTTTAACAGATATTGATATGGGACTTTTATCTAAACTTTAAACTGATAAGCATGACAAGATGTTAAACATGGCTGCCATCTTTGTTTACATATCGTTCTATAGTAAAAACTTGTAGCGACTACTCCTCTTGAAGAATTTTCATGAATGGAATGGTGCTCTTGATGTCTAGTCGATCCTAGCAAAAATTCAGGTCGGCCGGAAATTCAAGATGGGCACCACAGCTAAAAATACACTTTAACTACAATTTTTTGGTGACTTTCATGAAACTTTACAGGAAAGTTGCTCTTGATGTCTGGTTGGTTCTAAGTAAACCTCAGGTCGGCCTGAGCTTAATATTGCCCCCACAGCTAAAAATAGATTTTACCAGTACAACTTTGTGGTTACCATGTGTTATTGATTTGGTATCTTTATCAAAATGGCTGGCATAGCATGAAGTGTCTGAAACATTTTTTTTTTGATTTGACATCAAACATGGCCACCAGCAGCCATCTTTGTTTACTCTGACAACTGTATGGGCTGCTAGGACTTTAAACATGGCCACAAAAACAAATGGGTTCATGTGCCGTTAAAACAGCAATATGATTATAATAGTGTAGGACTGCTTTCTATCCCTTTAGCCAGTGCAGACGGTCTTGGGGCAGTGCCAGCATCTACAGGAGGGTCAGGTTTGATCCAACTTTCTCCTATAAAAAACTGTACATGATACTCGATGAGGCAACACTGACTTTCAATGCTGATCCATTTGATGTAAGTTCTTGTTATTATTATTTGTTGTTAAGGGGAAGAGTATGTGTGGGAAGGGGTGGGGTGTATATGAAAAGGGAAAAAGTGATTATACAGTGCTCCAGATAAGACGTGTATCTGCGTAAATACGCATTTTTTTTCACCAAAAACACATTTAAAATAAAATTAATGCATATAAAAACATTAAAAATCTCGGGTAAATATTGAGAAGCAAATTCCCACCTACGTACTTGAATAGCTTAAAAAAGTCAAGTGCACCCAGCCATACTCAGTAGATGCTAGTTGAAGTTTGAGGTACTACATGACAAGCAGTTGCCTCCAGCATTATTACTAGTAGATGCTTGCAAGAAAAAAAGGCCTTTTTGAGATCTGGTTGACACAAATTAATGCCATTATGAAAAGACGGACTTCAGTGTTGGATGATATAAAAGGGGAAGCGGAAATACGCAGTATTTTTATGGTAAAGACTAAGAGTAAAATGATATATATATTATATATAATAACATTAATGCTTTGTCCAAAACTTGTTGTAAATGTAAATACGTAATGTATATTTTGTTCATGCGTACAACACGCATTTTGCTGAAAGCTTATCTGAAGCACTGATCATACCTGAAATTTTGATTTAAAGGTTTGTTTTAACAAGATCTTGGACACATATGCGTGAGTTGCAGAATAATTGCTCTTACTTTATTATTGAAATGTTAACAAATACAGTTTGCGATTTTAATATGGTTTTAGATTTTCACTAAAATTAATTTGCAGAATTACTTAATAAATTAACCTATAATTTGTATCTTGCTTTCACCAAACTTGAGTATGGATGTTTAAGAATGTAGCAGAGCTATGGTCCTTGATATCAGTATCCAGGGGTTGTTTTTGGCTGTTTTCATAGCCGAAATTTGGTCATATTCCCAATGCCAAAACATATCTTTTTTTCCCAATAAAGAGAAAAAACAACTCAATTTTAATATATATTTTTTTTTTTTTTTTTTTTTTTAATATGCCAATCCAATGATTGGGGTTCAAAAGCTTGTAAATGCTTCTGTTTATCTTGGTGTACAAAAACAGTATTAAAGATATAATTATGAAAGGAATGCTTTACTTTATATTTTTCCGAATTTTATTTAAAAATCGTGCTAAAATTCCCAATTTTATGAAAAATCGCGCTAAAATTCCCAATTCCAGGGTTATGGGTCATGTTCCCAAAATCATGAAAAAAAGCCCTGGTATCAAAATACCCTTACTAAATTGTAGTGGATTTTTACCAAATGTGGGTTAAGGTTTGTTTTAATAAGGTCTTTAATGCAATTGACAACCAGCAAAATTATTTCATGAGTTGTCATCCTTTATCAAATAGAATAAGGAAATACTAGCTTTTTTACACAATAGTGAATACTTGAAGTAAATGATATCTGACTTCACCAAACTTGGTAAGGTTTTTTTCAAGGAGTTGTACTTCGGGCGAAATCAAGCCTTTCTATACAGAGTTATGACCCTTGATTATGTTGAAATAAATGATTTATAGTTTGTCATTAAATTTACGAAATCGTATAATTGGATTATCCAGTTTGCCTTCCACATTAGCTTCAATGAGATCTTAGACGGTTTGACCATGAAAGAAATGGTAATATGTATAGGAGTTGGTTGATTGAGTTATGCAATATAATTATATACAACAACTCGGATTAACCCTTAACCCGCTAAATATATATAATGGACTGTTCTTTCTTTGAATTAAGACCATTCCATTTATGTGACAAAGGGGTGTTTTGGGGGAAATGACTGATTAGCAGCCAGACATTGTAAACCCTGATCAGCCTGCGAGTTACTCATTATATATTAGTTATAATAGCAAAGGCTATTATAGTCGTGCTTAGCAGTTCAAAGGTTAACCACCGGGAAAATCCTGATATTTGAAATGGTCTCCATCCATAAAGACGTGAAGATCAAGGAATATTAATGTTAAAATCAATTTAAATATGCCTTAAAACCACAATTCAATTCAATGTAAATATAAAAAGCAACATATTCTTTATTGAAATGGCTGTGCAGAATTCCATGATGCTTGGTTAATATGCAGTGTATTGCCATAAAACATATTTATAAACTTTATAAACAGAGATGTTTGTTAAATGTCTAGGTAGCTTAGTTCATCTGGGATTAAACCTTTTATAAGCATTCATTTGTGCAATTTAGATTATGATGTTGAAAAGTGTTCTTTGCAAAAACAATAAAAATACCGTATCTTCTCCATCCAAAGTATATTTTTATTGCAATTGTGAGTTTCTGGGTAAAAACTATTGATCATTGCAGGGAGAAGACTATCTGGTGAGAAATAACCTGGTGGATGCCAATGCAATGGAATTGGCCAAGTTTGTGCACATGTCACGCAAGATAAAACCTGAACCACGCCGACGCTACCTCGATAAAAGGTATGTCTAAACTGGAACGACACAGACAGTATCTTAATATTGAAAGGGTATGTCTAATGACAGAACTATGCAGACTCTTCATTGATAAGTACCTCTATTGTTTAGAATTAAAGGTACATTTGTAGTAAGAGAATTCTTTAAAGTTTTAAACATTTTGTAACACTTTAAAAATATATTTTGTTGAAAAGTTTGATTATTTAGATGCCAAAAGCAGTCGATCCTTATAGTATGGTAGCAGTGAACAGTTTCTTACTGCACATGCATGGTATGGTAGCAGTGAACAGTTTTCTATTGCACTGGCGTGGTATAGTAGCAGTGAACAGTTTGTTGTCTACCTACCAATGTATCACTATTCTCGCTGTACATGGATTAATTGTTGAGGTGTTGACTTTATTAAAGTTTTTAGCTCTGCCAGCAGAGCTTATGGGATGGCGAGCTGTCCGTCGTCTGTTGTGCGTCCGTTAACTTTTACCTCGTTAAGACGATAGGGACTTTTTCATCCGATCTTTACCAGATTGTTAATATCAATAAAAGCTCGGACAAGTTCAAAAACCAGCCAGATCGGACCAGTAACAGCAGAGTTATGACCCTTGATTTAGTAAAAAATGCTATAGGGGCACTCCACAGTTTAATGTACATTTCTCAATCATCAAACCCATGACAAGCCCTTAGCCTGAATCCTTCAGCAAAAATAAATCACATCATTGTTGTGTCATACATTTCTTAGAAGACAATAAAATTACCCATGTTTCCATACCAAATAAAAGTATCAAAAAGCATTTTCTGTACAACTTTAGTCCCATTTCTTTTCAGATTACCCCACCCCTCAAAACATGCTAAAAAGCAATTTTAGCAATATTTCAAATGTCAATAAATAAAATAAATAAAAAATCCTACGCATATCAGGGTCATGTCTGCACTCATAATGCTCTTGCATATCAAGAAATGCTAAATTTTACATCCCTACTCCGGCGTTTTAAAAAGTTATTCCAAGCTGATCAATCCACGAGTCAAAATTAGCCATTTTACCTACTTTTTGGAAGTTTTTGATAGGTCCACATTTTTCTATTTATAGCCTCCAAAAAAACCAAAGAGTGCATATTCCAATACACCAAAATAAACTTAGAAGTACTCAAAACTGAAAAAACATCAAACATGTGCTTCATAATTATTATAAATACCATACATGGACCTAAAAGATGCTTAGTTGATTTCTTTCTGATTTACACCATGGACATTCATGCAAAACTGAGGAGTGCTCCCTATATTTTACCTCGTTAAGGCGATAGGGCGTTTTGTTTTTTCATCTGAACTTTACCAAACTTTACTGGATTACTAATATTAATGAAAGCTCGGACAAGTTTGAAAACCAGCCAAATCAGATCAGTAACACTGGAGTTATGGCCCTTGATTTAGTTAAAAATGCTGTATTTTGCCTGTTTAAGATGACAGGGCCTTCATATTTCATCTGATCTTTACCAAACTTTACCAGATTGTTAAAATCAATGAAAGCTCGGACAAGTTTGAAAATCAGCCAGACCGGACCAGTAACAGCAGATTTATGGCCCTTGATTTAGGATGCTATATTTTGCTTTGTTAAGATGATAGTGCGTTCGTTTTTAGCTCTACTGGCCAAACGCTAGCAGAGCTTATGCGATGGCGAGTTGTCAGTCCGCCGTCCGTTAACTTTAGTCTTGTTTACACGAAAGGGACTTCATTATTAATCGAATCTTAACGAAACTTTGCCAGTGTCTTTATATCAATAAAAGCTTGGATAAGTTGAAAACCAGCCAGATCAGATTAGTAACACCAGAATTATGGCCCTTGTTTGAAAAATGCCATATTAAGCCATGTTACACTCTAACACCTTCATTTTGTATTTGATCATTACGAAGCTTTGCCAGTGTATTTATATCAATGGAAGCTCGGATGAGTTCGAAAACCAGCCAGATCGGATTAGTAACACTAGAGTGATGACCTTTGTTTTGCTGAAAAATGTCATATTAAGCCTTGTTTACACTCTAACACCTTCATTTTGTATTTGATCTTTACTAAACTTTGCCAGTATATTTATACTAGTGGAAGCTCGGAGGAGTTCGTAAACCAGCCAAATCGGGTAAGTACCACCAGAGTTATGGCCCTTGTTTTGCTGAAAAATGCCGTATTAAGCCTTGTTTACACTCTAGCACCTTCATTTATTATTTAATCTTTACCAAATTTTGCCAGATTGTTAATATCAATGAAAGCTCTGACTAATTTGAAAACCAGCCAGATCGGATTAGTTTCACCGAGTTATGGCCCTTGATTTGCTGAAAAACGACATATTCTGCCTTGTGAACACTCTTAACACCTTCATTTATTATTTGATCTTTACCAAACTAGGGCAGATTGTTAATATCAATGAAAGGTCGGACAAGTTCGAAAACCAACCAGATCGGATCAGTAACTCTAGAGTTATTGCCCTTGTATTGCTGAAAAATGCCGTTGTCTGCATTGTGAATACTGGCACCTTCATTTATTATTTGATCTCTACCAAACTTTCACAGATTATTAATAACAATGAAGACTTGGATGCATTCGAAAAACCAGCCAGATCTGACCATTTATGCTGGAGTTACGGCCCTTGATTTTCTGAAATATGCTATAATTTGGCCTCGTTTACAAGACCGGGCCTTCATTTTGCATCGGATCTTTTACAAACTTTACCAGATTGTTAATATTGTTAATATCAATGAAAGCTCAGACGAATTTGAAAACCTGCTAAATCGTATTAGTAATACCGGAGTAATGGCCCTTGATTTAGTTAAAAATGCTTTATTTTGTCTCATTAAGACGATAAACCCTTCATTTAGCTGGATTTTAATGAAACTTTGCAGGGATGATCAGTACCAAATTTTTTATGCATATCTTTACCGTGTTCCGGTTGAATGATTTTTGGCAGAGTTATGGCCCTTTAAAGGTTTTACTACACAAACTTTGTCCGGACTAGTTCTCCTGAACCCCTGACTGGATTTCAGAGAAACGTTGCAGGGATGATCAGTACCAGGCATAGTTGTGAATATCATCACCATGTTCTGGTAGAAAGATGTTTGACAGTGTCCGCACTAGTTCTCCTGAACCCCTATTTGTGCATAAATTATCGTTGCCGTGTTCCGGTTGAATGATTTTTAGTGGAGTTATGGCCCTTTAACGGTTTTATTACACAAACTTTGTCAGGACTAGTTCTCCTGAACCACTGGCCGAATTTCAACAAAACTTGGCAAGGATGATCAATACCAAGCCTAGTTGTGCATGTCATCACCGTGTCACAGTTGAATGATTTTTGGCGGAGTTATGGACCTTAGGTTTTAATACACAAACTTTGGCCAGACTAGTCTATTCTGAACTCCTGATCAGATTTCAATGAATCTTGGGCGGAGATGAGTGCCAAGCCCAGTTGCCGTCTTATGTTGAATTTTGTGACGACAACTCTTGATAGAATAGCCAGTAGAGCGTCCACAGACCTTCTTTGGCCTCTTGTTCACTTTTCTAACGCCACTTGCACAAGGTATTACAAAGTGAACATGTGCTCATAATAAGGTATTTACAAAGGGCAGAGTGAGGTTTTGTGCCTTGAATACAAAGTATTTAGTTGGAACACTGATAGAAAGGACTTTTAGCATAGGTGGTTAATTGCATTTTATGAAAAAGGGTTACTATGGTTTGCACTTTGTGGAAATATGTTTTTGCTAAGAAAAAGCAGTAACCACATCTTGGCAACAACTTTTCCACTATCTGTTATTATCCCTAAGTTTGGTTCCAGGTACTCTCCATATATGTAATTCTATTTTCTCCGAACAGCTGTTTCATGCATGTGTTAAACCTTGCTTATTTGGTTATTTAACTGTTTTTATTTTCTTGCAGACGGGATGTTTTAGACTGTGTTATGCAACTTCAAAACTTTCAAGATCTCTTCCTCCCAAATGCTTTACGCAAGTTTTTCTGTGAAATATCCGCACCCAAGGAAAGAGGCAGCTACTTGGAACAAATACTGGACAAATTTTCTGATAGATTTTGTGCCTGCAATCCAAGCTTAGGACTAAATAAAGGTATATTTATCCATCCATATTGCCACGTCCCCCACCAGTGCGTAGTGCATACGTGTTATGCTTTAATTCCTGTAAAACAGAAATATCATGCTATTTTGGGTATTTAAATATTTTGGATTAAAAAATTATTAAATTGTCAATTTCTGTATAAAATCCATGCACCTGGCAAAAGTAATACTGAGAGCTGTGTAATTCCAAGATGAAATTGTTTTTAATCAGACTTGCAAGATGGCTGCCATCAGCCACCATCTTTGTTGACAAAGATATAGATACGTAGAAAAAAACTGTGACGGCTGCTTCTTTCAACTTTAAAACTTCTAACATTGCTGGTGATATCTAGTTACTGTATATGTATCAATATTGACAATTGATTTATTTCGGCTATAGTGGTGGTCAAGGTCAAAAGCGCCAAAATAAATCCACCGCCAAAATTACTACCATGAAGCGTGATAAGATCATAAACCAAAAGAAATGAATTGTCATCGATTTTAATTTCCATATACATGGCTAATTTACAAATAAGAGGGAGAACTAAGTAATGCAGATACAATAAATGATTTTCTGTTTTATCATCTAATCCTTTAATTGGCAAATTGCTTTGAACAGTGAATAAAATTTACTGATATATTTTTTAAACCGGTGTTTTGTTATCATCATTATATTAAATAGGAGTTTGACAGTATATAAAATCATGTATAAATGCGTATTTACACTCCTTGTTTTGTATTATATTGACTAAACACACTATAACCAAATCGTCACTATGATAATTATTCACACCTTCAGAGCCCTTTGTTTATTAGCAATGATCGAATGTGTTTAGTTTGACTTTTATTCAAATTGACAATGTAGGAAAGGTGAAAATTGTTTAAATAATTACAGTTTAACTATCGGGATCTAACTATTTTAAATATAAAGAATGTTTACTAATAAGTGAGTGCCAGTTATTTTATGACCACTTCTACTCCTACTACAATTCAAAGAACAGTTTTATTAGTTATTTCCCTTATTTCAAAATTTGCCATTTTAAAGTGACAAATCTTGAAGGTAAAAACTACGAAACAAAAAGAAGGTAAACATGTTTTTAATTTTGCGGAAATCAAATTGAATTTGATCTGCAAAATATAATCACTGCCAACATAAAATAATAAAGTATGTTATCGCTTCTGCTCTGAAAATGTAAACCTTCTGCAACATGATCAGCCTGGCATGTAATTGTAAAATACGCTCTTCTAGGTCACACAAGAACCAGTTTTTGGAGAGCACAGAAAGCAAATAAATTTCTAATTTCATTGAAATACTGGAATTAAGCATATTTACCTTTGAAAATATATGATACTGAGTTGGTGGAATGTATGGCATCTATTTATTGTCACACCTGTTTTCAGCCTCTTTCAGTTATATCACCATAAATGGATGCTTTTATCTTGTCATGGTGTATCTTGACATTTGAATGACAATAGGGTAAGCGTGAGGTTTGGTGTACTCCAGAACCTTATAATAAACACCAAACTGTTGAAACTGCATCTCTGCCTTTCAAAGAGTAATTGCAGGTTTCCTAAGTAGAACCAATACTAAGCAACGTGGATTAATTATCTTGCTCAGTGATAAATATTAACGAGGATCGAAACGACGATCTAAGTCCGAAACTACCGCTGGACCATGCACTCCAAGCACTCAAAACAGCTTTTTTGCCACTACCAATGGGATGCTCCTATTGTCAACCCTTTTATGTTAGTGGTGTCGGGATTTTGGTTGACCTTCTGTGAATGCTACATTTCCTGTTTGATTTCTGTACCTACTTTTGTTTGTATTTTGCAGAAATGGTGTATGTCCTGTGCTTCTCCTTGATCATGTTGTCTGTTGACCTGACGAGCCCCGCGGTGAAGAACAAAATGTCCAAGCGCGAGTTTATCAAGAACACCAAGAGAGCAACTCTAGGAGTTGACGAGGATTTAGTGGGGCATCTGTATGACAATATATACCTGATAGGGCATGTAGCAGTGGCATAACAATGTGTAGGCATCACCATTAGATTCATGATTGAATATGATGGTTTTATGACTCCGTGATTTTCTTTGTCATCATCGCCAGCAGCAACAGTAGAGTCCACTGTGTATTTTTATCATCATCATCATCACTTACACAACCATTTTCATGATTTGCCACTGTTGTAGGTGTACCGGAAGTAAATCACTATGGTATTCATGCCTGGTGTAGTCGAAAGGAGTTCCCAAATATATAATCCCTAACTTTTTTTGTGATAAAAGGCATTTTTGAGTATTTAAGGCCTGTTTTTCTGGCTGAAATGACTTTATTGACATGTTTGTGATAGCTTAAAAACCATTTGCATGGTTGTATGATGATTTTATTTATCAACTTGACAGTTTTGAAAGTGAAAGTAGAACACATTTAAGAGGTGCCGAATGAATGCAGTTTGTTCACGGTATCAACAAAGATCAGAATTTTATTTTCTTATATGCCACATGACCCCTACTATTCTCAGCAGTTTTCTAGAGAGGCAGGTCTCATGACTAAGAACATGTAAGTGAATCTTAGTTTGAATTTCATTTTGAAAAATGGCTAACTAGAAAGCTTTGTCAATATAGCATTGGACTCAATGGGATTTGATTTACTTCCGGTACACCTATAAGGCGGCGTAATGTGAATATTCATTTTCTCTCGGATTCTCACCCAAACAGTATTTTACTTTTCGGAATGACTATAGCTCTGACAAAAAATACTTCACGGTGTTTTAAAACGCGTTTTGATTTTTTTTCGCATGTGTTTTTGCCTCGGAAAGCTGTAATTTGGAGTTTCAGATTTTTGAAGTCTTTAAATGATGACCTGGAGAGACATTTTTCAACAAAACTAGGCTTGTTTGTTGTTAAAATGTAGATATTTGTATTTGCAATGATAATTCAGCATTATCATTTGCAAAAGTATAATTTTATAGGTGTGACACCACCAAATCCTTCCCCTTACCCCCTAAAATTGAACTTTCTGAGAAAATGTCAGAGAGTACTGTAGACAAAGTATGCTGTCCAGTCATAGAAACTTAACTTTTAATCACAAAGCTAGTACCAGGCTTGCATTTATGAGTAATTGGGATGTTTATATATGCATGTAGTGCCACCAAATTAAGGTATGATGCCACAAATACACCAAATTGCCTTGTAAATCTGAATTTGGCATGAAAATCAGCATATTTTGCACTTATATAGCACTTTTGGGAACTAAATCTCTTGATTTCTTCAGGTTTACTGACTTGTTTAAGCATTCTATCCATTAGACCAAGTACAGATATGCCCAGTGTCATTTTATATAACAGTTAAGAAAGGTAAAACTGTGAACATTTTTACAGATTTTTCATCGCTGTCGACCGAACTGTACATTTTTGAAACGCCCATATCTTGATCAATACTCAACCGATTCGCCAAAATGTATCATTTTTTTATGCGTTATATCTTTGGCTTTGCCAGAATAGTGGCTTTTGAAATTCCCTCACAATTAGGGCTTCTTATAGGTGTACCGGAAGTAAATCACTATGGTATTCATGCCTGGTGTAGTCGAAAGGAGTTCCCAAATATATAATCCCTAACTTTTTTTGTGATAAAAGGCATTTTTGAGTATTTAAGGCCTGTTTTTCTGGCTGAAATGACTTTATTGACATGTTTGTGATAGCTTAAAACCATTTGCATGGTTGTATGACGATTTTATTTATCAACTTGACAGTTTTGAAAGTGAAAGTAGAACACATTTAAGAGGTGCCGAATGAATGCAGTTTGTTCACGGTATCAACAAAGATCAGAATTTTATTTTCTTATATGCCACATGACCCCTACTATTCTCAGCAGTTTTCTAGAGAGGCAGGTCTCATGACTAAGAACATGTAAGTGAATCTTAGTTTGAATTTCATTTTGAAAAATGGCTAACTAGAAAGCTTTGTCAATATAGCATTGGACTCAATGGGATTTGATTTACTTCTGGTACACCTTGTAGGGAATATCCTGTTGATGTCTGAGCATCTCCTTTTGATGTTCAGTCTAGTGATTGGCCAGTTTTAATGTTCAAGGAATATTCCTTGTATCAAAACATGTTACTTGTTATTTAATGTAACACAATATGGCCACTTTTATCAAGGCCAGTCTTTTTGGTTTTTAGCTCTACTGATCAGAGATCAGCAGAGCTTATTCCGTGGTGAGGCGTCCGTCTGTCCGTCCGTCCGTCTGTCTGTCCGTAAACTTTTTTTTGTAGCGACTTCTCCTCTGAAACTACTGAATGGATTTTCATGAAACTTTACAGAAATGTTGCCCATGAAGTCTAGTTGATCCTAGCAAAAATTCATGTTGATGTGAAATCCAAGATGGCCGCCAGATCTAAAAATAGGTTTTTAAAAACAAGTTTGTAGCGACTTCTTCATGAAAACTATAAGTGATATTGATATGGGACTTTTTCTAAAATGATCAGCATGACATGATGTTGGTCCTTGTCGAAAATCGTTTTGATTCGACGTTAAACATGGCTGCCAGCGGCCATCTTTGTTTACATAGAGTTATATAATGAAAACTTGTAGCAACTTCTCCTCTGAAACTACTTGACGGATTTTCATGAAACTTCACAGGAATGTTGCTCTTGATGTCTAATTGATCCTAGCAAAATTTCAGGTCGGCCGGAAATTCAAGATGGCCGCCACGGCTAAAAATAAATTTTCAAAATACAAGTTTGTAGCGACTACTTCTTGAAAACTATAAGTGATATTGATATGGGACTTTTTCTAAAATGATCAGCATGACATGATGTTGGTCCTTGTCAAAAATCGTTTTGATTCAACGTTAAACATGGCTGCCAGAGGCCATCTTTGTTTACATACAGTTATATAGTAAAAACTTGTAGCGACTACTCCTTTGAAACTACTTGATAGATTTTCATGAAACTTTACAGGAATATTGCTCTTAATGTCTAATTGATCCTAGCAAAATTTCAGATCGGCCAGAAATTCAAGATGGCTGCCACAGCTAAAAATGGATTTTTAAAAAAGAAGTTTGTAGCGACTACGTCTTGAAAACTATAAGTGATATTGATATGGGACTTTTTGTAAAATGATCAGCATGACATGATGGTTATAAGAGTCAAACATTATTTTGATTCGACGTTAAACATGGCTGCCAGTGGCCATCTTTGTTTACATAGAGTTATATAATGAAAACTTGTAGCGACTACTCCTCTGAAACTACTTGACGGATTTTCATGAAACTTCACAGGAATGTTGCTCTTGATGTCTAATTGATCCTAGCAAAATTTCAGGTCGCCCGGAAATTCAAGACGGCTGTCATGGCTAAAAATAGATTTTCAAAATACAAGTTTGTAGCGACTACTACTTGAAAACTATAAGTGATATTGATATTGGACTTTTTGTAAAATGATCAGCATGACATGATGTTGGTCCTTGTCAAAAATTGTTTTGATTCAACGTTAAACATGGCTGCCAGCAGCCATCTTTGTTTACATAGAGTTATATAGTAAAAACTTGTAGCGACTAATCCTTTGAAACTACTTGGCAGATTTTCATGAAACTTTACAGGAATGTTGCTTTTAATGTTTAATTGATCCTAGCAAAATTTCAGATCGGCCAGAAATTCAAGATGGCCGCCACAGCTAAAATTAGATTTTTTAAAAAAGAAATTTGTAGCAACTACGTCTTGAAAACTATAAGTGATATTGATATGGGACTTTTTGTAATATGGTCAGCATGACATGATGGTTATCAGAGTCAAACATTATTTTGATTTGACGTTAAACATGGCTGTCAGCGGCCATCTTTGTTTACATAGAGTTATATAATGAAAACTTGTAGCGACTATTCCTGTGAAACTACTAGACGGATTTTTATGAAACTTCACAGGAATGTTGCTCTTGATGTCTAATTGATCCTAGAATTTTTTTAGGTCGGCCGGAAATTCAAGATGGCCGCCACGGCTAAAAATAATTTTTCAAAAAACAAGTCTGTAGCGACTAATTCCTGAAATCAAAATCAATCAATAGAGCTTCAAGGTCATTGACCTCTTGTTAGGAATACCTACCCTAAAATTTGGCAAACTGAAGAGAATTTTTTTTTCAAAAAATGATTTGCCTCCGACCTAAAAAGTTCAAATTATATACCCACCAAAAGGTACTCAATTTTCCCATTCTATATTACCTTGACAATTATATCATATCATTTTTGCAAATAAAAATATTTTCCTTTTACCTTTTTTTTTTACCCTCCTTCTACCTGTAAAATGACTAATATGGGAGAGAAATAGAGTTTAATAACCAGTGTTTTTTAGATACGGGAAATATCTCCCGAGGTAGAGAAATGGCCCCGATATAAGAACGAGTGCAGAGCACAAGAGCCATTTCCCTACCGAGGTAGATATTTTCAGTATCTCAAAAACACTGGTTATTAAACTATATATTACATAATTTAAAATGATATCTTATTAATATTTCTAATGATTCACGCCTTTTTACACCAGTTTGCACGAGAACGCCAAGACGACGTTGCGTCATACAAACAAAACAAGTGGAACCGGAACTCTTCGTTTGTTTCCGTAATCGTTATTCCCTAGTGGCGGAATCTGACAACGACGTACATAAAACAATCGGAACGTCATTTGGTGTTCCCGCCACTGTCTGAAAAGGCCGAGCAATGTTCCGTACTATATCTCCCACTGGGAGATATTTCCCAGTAGAGCAAACGAGTAGATATAGCTTTTCTATTCCCAGTATTTCCTACACAAATCACAGACAAATATGTAATATAAAAACTTATTTTTAAAAAAACGCAGAATGGGCATTTCGTGGTTCTAACTGTGATACTTATCATAAGGCACTCTTACCCTTGGAAATATGGACATGTAGAAACTATTCATGTATTCTGGTTGAAATCAAAAATGTTATTGCGTGAAATCATTTTTGTGTGTGTGCGAAGTTTGAAGTCCCATTATGTATATTTTTATTTAGATGATGTAAATGGGGTGGACCTCAGGGCTCAAATTTAAGCTGGCATACTGGCAAGTGCAAGTGACATTTTCAGAATGCCAGTAAGTACTGGCAAAATGTGCAAGTGCATCAAAATACCTTACGTGCTTAATTTAGAAGACCATGTCTGCTTTTTTTTTTGAAACGTGCTTTCATATCAATGGTGATTTAATATTTTTAAGTTTTCCTGATATGTCTGTATTTGTATTTGTATGACACATATGGAATCTAACGTGTTTGCTAATGATGAATCATTTTGTGCTTTTTACTTATTTGTTACTTATTTTTACTTTAATACAAACAACCGTAAAAATTACAAGTAACTTTTTCGTTTTGCCAGTTACAAAAATTGCTACTGGCGAAATGTTGCCAGTCCAAATTGTCAATAAATTTGAGCCCTGGACCTAAATAATTAATTCCTGTTACCATATTTGTGTTGTAAAACCCAAAAATATCCATCAGTGTTACAATAAGATATGATGCTTAAGATATATTATTATGTATTTCATAATCAAATATTCCAAGAGTAATAGAACAATATTCAGCATACTTTTATTTTGGCATAAATGAAGTGGGGGTCTGAAATGGTAATTCCTGTTAGAGCCATGTCCCTTTTGGATTGGTGGGCTGTACAATTCAAACTAACCTTGACTCCTGGCCCTACATAAATCGAACACAAAATTTGATAATGATTTAACCAGCTTTCTGTTGACTTGCTGGACTGGACATGTATCTTTGTTCTATATTGCTGACCTTTTCATTAACCAGATTTTCCTGTCGAAAAAAATCTCTATTAGGCAGTTGATAGATTATGATCATTAACTATTCAGTAATGCCAGTGTTTTCATGACTGACCTTTAATTCAAGGTCACATTTGATCGAATTTCGCCAACACATAACGTTAATACTATCTAACTGATTCAAGGTCGCAATTGGTTAATCACTGAATAAAACAGAAAATCTGGATTTTTGTAGAATTTCCACACTTATGTTTTGAAGTTTGTTTCCTAGGTTCTTGCAATGAGATATATTTATATATATGAATCAAATTGTCTAGTGTAAAAACTTTTTCCTTGTGTTAAATTGTTTTATTTTGCTCACAATAGATATAAGTATCCATAATTTGTTGTTAATTTATATAATATTGAATTGTATTTTATAATACATGAAAGACTATTTGACAGTGTCTTTATTGTGTTTGTTCATACTAATTGGCTTTTAGTGTTTTTGGCAGAACAACTTTTTCTGTTTTCTACGAGTGAAAAGTCTGTATCCAATGAGGATGAGAATGTACAAAAACGTTTTTCTTGTCGAAATAAATACACTTCCTTGGTGTAGATATTTTGAATATGTTAACAAGCACATTTAGTTGCCATGTTAAAAAATGTGAAAAGGGGATCCCTTTGATGCAACAGACACAAACAAGAGAAAAGTAGCAGACTCGGTTTTATTGAGTCTGTTCATGAGAGGTAATGTAATGGTAAGCCGGGGTAGAATACAACCACTGCAAATCCCGCTAGAGGCAGAGGGGTAGGACCCACCCTTCATGTTCATTTTGTCATTTTTTATCATGCTCATTCAAGGTCTTCTTCATGACACCGCATATGCAAATGTGGAAACGTGGCTCCAGCGTAAATGGAGTGCCTACAATAGAATTTGCAGCAACTCTGCAGTCCTGCAGGTTAGAAGGTTCAAGGCCCATTCTCCATATTCTTATCTAGATGTAAATGGAGGATGAGCCTGGCATGTTCATTCCTGTTTGGTGCCATATAACCTATCTTGTGTTGGTGTGCCATAAAACCCCAATTCAATTCAATTCTTTAAAAGCCTACACATTCATCCCCAGACTGTTTGCTCATGTAAACACAAAGGTTGAAAAAGTCGGAGACTTATCGGAACATATCAGTAAATCACCGGAAAGAAAAAAATGTTAGATTGAACCGGATAGAAAAAACTGGACAGAAAGTTCAAAAGCATCCGGTCAACAACAGTCCAACACCTATAGTTGGAAGAAACATTATTAATATTGTAACATATGATCGAGTACACTACAATAATTAAAAATTAACACACTAATTTACTAATTTTATTAACTTTTATTTAATTCTATGCAAGCAGTGTAAAGTCGAAATGATGCACGATTAAAAAATTGAGGTGCGAATTTATACTTTAGCATTGCATTGTGTTTAAAAAAGCAAAGAATTATTTTGGTAGAGCAAATGAAAATACAAAACGTGCCATAGAAATGGTGCCTGTTGTTGATTATTTAAACCATAGACATAGTAATAAACAGACAGGAAACTTCCTATTGGACCAGTGAATCTGCCAGTATATCATAGCACCTTAACTTCTCTTTCTAATCCCTTCTCAGATATTAATTGATTTTAATAGAATGCATTTGAAAGATTCATAGTGAATAGCAAAATGGGTTATACTACTTTATATTGAAAATATTTTATTTTATAAAAAGTTTTTTAAAGTTGAAAAATATATTTTTCATCCTTCAAGGGATTGACATGGTGAAACTTTCTGTCAAACTCCTTTTTTGCTGAAAATGTTAGAAAGAGAAATAAGGTATGAATAAAAAAACTATTCATGATATGTGTATTAAGTCGGGCAATAGTTCATGAAATTTCCGCACTGTGCCACATAAAATTAAGATAAATGTCACAGTTTCCTATCTATTTGTTATTAGGTCTGTGTTTAAACCTATGAAAATCGTACTCCAGAGCTAGTGAAAAGCAAAGTAACTTGAATGTTTCATGAATTCAATAGCATACATGCAGTAAGATAGTTTTACGATAGGTTTACTATTATCAAATTGTTATCAAGCTGATTTATTGTATTGTTAAAAAGCATGAAGTGCTACTTTACATTAATTATATACCACACTCTGGTATTTGTATGCTTGTATTATTTTGTTACCTGTTTTTGATAATTTTGTTATTAAGATGTTTACATGATTTTCTACCTGATAGGTTGTTGTTTGCATTTTTACAATAAATAATATTCTTAAATTGCTTCATTGTTCTATTTTCACCCTCCCATTATTAGTTTTTCGGTCACCTGTCCCTTCAATACCTGATAGTGCTTAAGCTGTTAAAGGGTTGTACAATATAATCTGTTCAATTTGTCCAGACCATACACTTAAATGTGCAAAGACAGACTGCAATTCTAATATTTTCCAGACAATTTTTTTGAAGAAAGAAAGTTCATATTTTTATGAGTTCATATTTCTTGTGCTGCACGTTCTCGCTTCTCACTGCTGTGGGTTCGAATCCCATTGGGAGCTTGACTTGTGAGTGAGGATGTGTGGATTCCAGAGATCTAAGAAGTGGCTTATTACTTCTCTGTGCTGTTACTTCCAATAATATTATGTCTTTTACAATATAATTCAACTCATTTTGATGTCCAACCAATTCTGCTTTTGATACTATGGTTCTGATTTGTGTCTCGCCAGGCTCACGAGTGGTTCCAGGGCAAAGAATAGGGCCACTGCAGATCCCGTTGGAGGGGTGGGGAGAGGGGTAGAACCCTCCCAAATTCATGTTCATTTTGTCATTTTTTGTTCATGCTCATTAAAGGTCTTCATCATGACCCCTGCATTGTTTTAGGTGCCATCCTGCTCAAATCATTAGAGCAGTGGCAGGAAAACAATAAACTTGACTCCAGCGTAAATGGAGTGTCTACAATAGAATTTGCAGCAACTCTGCAGTTCTGCAGGTGAGAAGGTTCTATGCCCATTCTCCATATTTTATCTCGATGTACATGGAGGATGAGCCTGACATGTTCATTCCTGTAAGGCGCCATATAACCTTTCATGTGTTGGTGCACCTTAAAACCCAATTCAATTCAAGTCTCACCCACGAAAGTGGGTAGTGTTTCGTGGGTAGTGAGACATAGCAGTCACTTTATTTGCGGGCGCATTTTAAATCAACTATATCTCAACAAGCGTTGCTCGAATTTTTCTGAAACTTTCTCAGATGCTTTGTTGGGTCAAGGGACTTCACGTTATGCCAAAATTACCAAGGTCAATGTCATATTTTGCATTAAACCTTGGTTAGGTAACAACATCAGTTAACTTTATGTGATTGCCTCACTTTATGTCTTTGATACTTGGTCATATGTATTGATGGCATTGGTGGACATCGCTGAATGACAAAAAATACTAAGGTCAAGGTCATCTTTTGCGTTATTTACCCTAAACATCAGTTTAGTTAGGTAAGTTAACCTCAGTTAATTTTTGTCTCGCCCACAAAGTGGGTAGCGAGACATAGCAGTCACTTTTCCGGCGGCCACATTTTAAATCAACTATATCTCAACAACCGCTGCTTGAATTTTTCTGAAACTTTGTCAGATGCTTCGTTGGGTCAAGGGACATCACGTTATGCCAAAATTACCAAGGTCAAGGTCATATTTTGCGTTATTTTCCTTAAACTTAACCTTGGTTAGGTAACAACCTCAGTTAACTGTATGTGATTGCCTCATTTTCTTTGTTTGATACTTGGTCATATGTATTATTGGCATTGGCAGACATCACTGAATTACAAAAATTACCAAGGTCAATGTCATATTTTGCATTATTTTCCCCAAACCTAACCTTGGTAACTTAACCTTTATGTGATTGTTTCACTCTGTCTTTGATACTTGTTATACCCCCGCTAAACGAAGTTAAGTCGGGTATACTGGTTGCATCCTGTCCGTCTGTCTGTCTGTAGACGCAACATTGTAAGCTCCATAACTCCTCTCCCACTGAAGCAGATCTCATAAAACTTCATGTGCCTGTGATGAGAGGATGATCCCTATTGATTTTGAGGTTAGTTGGTCAAAGGTCAAGGTCACTGGGACCCGATAATGAAAAACCTTGTCCGCACCATAACTCCTTTCCCCCTGAGGCAAATCTCATGAAACTTCATAGGTGAACTGCATGTGGTGAGAGGACAACACCTATTGATTTTAAGGTCAGTAGATTAAAGGTCAAGGTCACCGGGTCCTGATAATGAAAAACCTTGTCCATTCCATAACTCCTGTCCCCCTGAAGCAAATCTCATGAAACTTCATAGGTGAACTGCCTTTGTTGAGAGGACTACCACTTCTGATTTTGAGTCAGTAGGTCAAAGGTCAATGTCACCGGCATCCGATAATGAAAAACCTTGTCCGCTCCATAACTCCTCTTCGCCTGAAGCAAAGCTCATGCAACTTCATAGGCGAGTATGTGGTGAGAGGATAATTCCTACTGATTTTGAGTTCAGTAGGTCCAAGGTCAAGGTCACCGGCACCCGATAATGAAAAACCTTGTCCACTCCATAACTCCTCTCTTCCTGAAGAAAATCTCTAATCAAACTTTATAGGTGAACTGCCTGTGGTGAGAGGATGACCCTTATTAATTTTGAAATCAGTAGATCAAAGGTCAAGGTTACCGGGACCAGATGATGAACAATCTTGTCCGCTCCATAACTCCTCTCCCGCTGAAGCAAATCTCATGAAACTTAATGGGTGGACTTCCTTTGATGAAAAGATGGACCCTATAGGTTTTGCGGTCAGTAGGTCAAAGGTCAAAGCCACCATTACCTGATCATGAAAATCCCATTCAACTAAATCTTTACTCAAACAGTAGGGTGGGGAATGGGGGGCGACTGATAGTGGGGGTATATTTGTCGCCCTTAAATGGAGACAGCTCTAGTTGGCGTTGGTGGACATCGACATGACAAAAAATAGTAAGGTCAGTGTTTTATTAGTTGATTTACTGATAAAATATCAAGGTCCTATATGCAGCTGACATATCACTCTCGAGTGACAAAACAGTAAATAATCACTCCTAGAATATAATTAATTATAATTCCAATTATCTTCCTCTTTTTCCTTCAAATCAACCGTAATATTAAAGTATATATTTGGAAAACGCAACAAATCCTTCGAAACTATTGGTCATTACGTGGAACGAACTTTTTGAGACCGAACGAACTGTTTGGGGCCGACATGTCTTGATTTCAACTACAGATATTTTGGGATTTATTTTGTTAAAAAGTACAATTTGTCTATCATAGCATCAAATATAAAGAAATCAATCACTAACAAATCTGCAATATTGTCATCAATACAACATTATAAGAAGTGCACCATTTTGCGGAGAGCTACAATCAAAAACCGAACCAAATGCTGCTTACTCTTGCCAATTTCCGTACTCGGGAATCGGAATCGGATTCCCAAGTGACGGAATCCGACGAGGCAGTTCCGATTGCAAAAAACCCAATACCGATCGGAACTCTTCGCCAATTTCCGTACCCGAGTGACGGAATCCGACGAGGTAGTTTCGATTGCCAATACACGATCCGAACTCTTCACCAATTTCCGTACTCGGTAATTCCCGAGTGACGGAATCCGACGAGGCAGTTCCGATTGTGCCAATACAATGTACTTTCCCAATCGGAACTGCCTCTTCAGATTCCGTCACTCGGGAATGACCGAGTACGGAAATTGGCGAAGAGTTCCGATTGTGTACTTTCCGAGCCAATCGGAACTCTTCGCCAATTTCCGTACTCCGTAATCCGACGAGGCAGTTCCGATTGCTTTCCGAGCCACATTTACCCAATCTCTACCCAGAGTACACTCGTTCCTCATTTGACTCTGTCAACGTCAAAGGAAGTAGGGCGAACGGTTAGGTCACGTGATTATTCAAAAAAATTATGACGATGTTTATAATAAATCCTTTTGCGTCATCTGCAAAGATAAAATATAAACATATATTAAATATTTTCAATTTTTATTTCTGTGAGTTATTTTTTTTTTAGTAATGTTCTGCTATCGAGCTTCGGTTTGAAATGTTTACATATGCGTTTCGATTGAGGAGACCTAAGTACGCATTATTTTTGTAGTAAAATAGTCCCGATTAAAACTTAATTGTTTTCATGCATTATTTCAAATCTTGCAACATCTAATTTGCAGATATTCTGAAAATTATATTTACACAAGAAATAAATAAGTTTCAGACAAACAGATTCCAATTTAACAGGTTTTACCAAAATCTTGTAATTTAGTAGGTAGCAGAGATATATGTTAGCCTGGTTCCCTGGCCCACAATGCTTTGCACAGTAATACTTACCACTGTGCAAAGCATTGTGGGCCAGGTAACCAGGCTAAGATATATCTCCATTGTTGTTTTCTATGTATTTAAATGATATAGAAGATGCATTCATACATAGTGGCTTTGAAGGTTTAGATATTAATATGTTTAAGATGTTTATGCTGTTATATGCAGATGATATAGTTTTGTTTGCTAACACTGCAGCAGAGTTACAAAATGGACTTAATATACTATCTAGCTATTGTAAAGAATGGAGATTGAAAGTAAATTGTACTAAAACAAAAGTTATGATATTTAGAAAGGGGGGAATGCTACCACGAAATTTAGTTTTTATATATGATGGTGCCCAATTAGATATAGTTAGTAAGTTCACATATTTAGGTATAGTCTTTTCTACTGGAGGGTCTTCAGCAGAAGCACAAACTACTCTTGCTGGTCAAGCGCAAAAAGCCATTTTTAAAATGAATAGATATTTATACAAATTTACATTTATATCCCCAAAGCATAAATTAGATCTGTTTGATAAATTGATAACTCCAATTTTAAACTATGGTTGTGAAGTGTGGGGATTTATGCAAGCTATATCAATTGAACGAGTGCATTTACAGTTTTGTAAACACATTTTGGGTGTTAAGAAGACAACTCAAAATGATTTCATATATGGTGAACTTGGCAGAACATCATTTATTACAAGAAGATATTTTACAATAATTAAATATTGGATAAAAATCATGAGAGTACATGATCGTAAATATGTAAAAATTGTTTATAACATGCTGCTTAATGACTGTGAAATATATCCTCAAAAAATAAACTGGGTTTCCCAGTTGAAACACTTATTGTCCTCGCTTGGGTTTTATGATGCATGGTTACAACAAAGTGTTGGTAACGATAAAAAATTTCTTGCAATATTAAAGCAAAGGTTAAATGACAATTTTGTTCAGAATTGGCATAGTCGATTAGAAAATTCTACTAGAGCAGTTTTTTATATAAACATTGCAAAGTTTCAGTTTCAATCATATCTAGATAATATAAATGTTTTCAAAATGTGTCAAGCACTAACTAAATTACGGGTGTCATCTCATAGACTGCAAATTGAAGCCGGTAGGTGGGTTAAACCAAATAGGATTCCTGTAAGCGATAGAATATGTGTATTTTGTAATAAACTTGAAGATGAATTTCATTTTGTGTTGGAATGCCAAACATACATAATGTTAAGGAAGCAATATATTCCTAAATATTTTTATAAGAGACCAAATATGATCAAGTTTCTGGAATTACTAAACTCACAAAATAAGATATATATTCGCAAACTGTGTACCTTTGTTTTAAAAGCATTTAAGTTACGAAATGAAACACTATACAGAAATTAGCTATTTCTGAATATAATGTATGTAATATATGTGCTAAGGAAATTGTGATGAATTGTAATTTATTTAAACGCCTTCTCATTGTATCAGCTCAGTTAAGATAAACTGCATATTTGAACATGTATTGTTTGTAATAACTACACTGTTGTCATGCTTTGTAATTGAATTTTGTATCCTCATGGGCTTTTAAGCCTATTGGAAATTGGAAATAAAGATCTATCTATCTATATGTGAGTGCAAGGAACGATAACTCTGCGTGGAGATTGACACAATCGGAACTCTTTGCCAATTTCCGTACTCGGTAATCGGAATCCCGAGTGACGGAATCCGACGAGGCAGTTCCGATTGGAGACACTCGGAACTGCCTCGTCGGATTCCGTCACTCGGGATTCCGACTCGGAGAGTACTCGAGGCCATATTGAACTATTTTCAAGAAACGACAACTCTGCAGTAGCGACCTCTTCAATTATAAGATAAACAAAATGGCGACTGCTGGCAAGTTCCGAAAATGCGGTACATATTTATTTGTTTTATCAGGGAGTATTCATAGAGATTCCTGATATAATAATGTATTCATACTAAGGTAAACAATATGGTGATTCCCGTCAAACGTGGGCGCTTCTTAATTTATAAGAGTTTCACCTCTTCTTCATCTAAAACTAAATAAAGTGCGAGCACATGCCATGGCCCATGGGCATCATGATCATGGTATCAATGATCTGATCATACGCCCCACCAATATATACAGGGCACGGTAGAGTAGGGGTGTCATTACCTTTATAAGTAAGCGACACCCAGAGCAGAATAGCCGGGTATTTTTATTGATACTTGTATAAAATACTAGTAAAAGTATTTATAGTAGCCAGGTAGAACAGTCAAAGTAGCAGGGAGAAATCCCCGCCTCCCACCTCTTAATGACACCCCTGGTAGAGTCGTCATTTGAGGAGTGGAGACTTGCTTTAGTGGCACGGTGATATGGGAAAAAGAAACTCGCAATAAAGGGAACACTGCCTGGAACAACAAGGAACACCACCAGGAACACCCCCACCCGTAATTAATAGAACCCAGATAGTTAGAATATGTCTGTGAAAATTCCTTAAACGGGTCTTAACGTTATATTGATATATTTAAATACATAGATTTAAAACAGAAAATAAAAAGTAGAAGTTATTTATACATGTGGATTAATCTAGAAAGTGACATTGAAGTTATTAATAATATGTGTGGATTAACACTGAAAGTCAGTGATGGTGAAATCATTTGTACAGACGGAATTACGCTGAAAGAGACAGTGACATGGTTTATCACTGCGACTTGATAATAAAAGGGATGTTGAAATTGTTTATTTAGTGGGATTTACACAAAAAGAGACAGCGAAATTATTTATACGTATGAATTTATCCGGAAATTGACTGAAGATTCTAAACATGCGGATTTACGCTGAAAGCGACAGTGACGTTGTTATGTGGATTTACACTGAAGGATCAGCAACGTCATTTATATATGTGGATTTTTTTATATAGTTTAGGAACATAACACATACCGTCGCAATCGTGTTTTTTTTTAAATTGAGAAAAAATGCAGAAAAACATTCATTTCATAATTCTATCTTTGATACTGTTTACAGTAATTAATGTCAACCCATGCTTTTAAAATCGTTCTTATATTTTTATTCTTTCTATTGACTAATTTTTCTAAAATTGATAAGTGAAGTTACTATATATGCAAATTTATCCTGAAACTAACAGAGGTCCCTGAATTCACCTGAAATTAACACTGAAGTTACTATATATGCAAATTTTTACCCGGAAATTAACACTGAGAGGTAATATATATATATGCGGCAAATTTACCCTGGAAATATTAAACAGTGAAGTTATTATATGCAAATTCATCCTGAAATTAACAGTGAAGTTACTATATGTGGATTCACACTGGAAGAGACGGTGACATCATTTATATGTTGATTTACGCTGAAAGAAACGGTGACGTCATTTATATACGTGGATTTATGCTGAAAGAGACGGTGACGTCATTTATTACATGGATTTAAGCTGAAAGAGACGGTGACGTCATTTATATACATGGATTTACGCTGAAAGAGACCGTGCCATCATTTATATACGTGGATTTATGCTGAAAGAGACCGTGATGGTTTATATATACTATATGCACCAAATTAATTCTGTTTAAATTGTACAAAACAAATGAACGGGACAGTCACTAATTTTTTTTAATGCTGCCTACAGATACATCGTATGATACGTATCTAGTAGAAGGTTGCAAGCCCTTGTTAAAGCAGAGGAAATTATTTTAGTATTTATAGCAACAGGTTACACATTTTATATAACCCAGGGCCGTCGATCTGTTTTGGGGGACTGCGACCCTTAGGTGGGAGAATTTTAGCGTGTTTTTACAGGAAAGGGGGAATTATTTTGTGGCCATAATTTTGATTATATTCATTGTTTTGAATAGTCTACAAGTTTAATTGTATTAAATACAGTTTGTACTCAATATTTTACGTACCAGAAGTTTTGTTTTTTTGTTTTGTTATTCAGGGGGGAATTTTGAGTCTGAAATGGGAGAAAAAAAACATATTTTTTGGAGTGGGGAATGCGTCGGCAGATCGACGGCCCTGTAACCATACCTAAAAGTTAATGGGCCCAAAAAAAATTAAGAAAGGTTACATCTGAATCGGGGAGCAGTGCCCTAAATGTTTAATGTGCTGAGAAGGTTGATTCCGATTTACTGCATCCGTGGCTTGGATGGTTCGAAACCGATTTACTGCATCCATGGATTGGATGGTTCGAAACCGATTTACTGCATCCATGGATTGGATGGTTTGAAACCTCGCCTCTCTCACTGCGAGTTGGAATAAATAAAAAAGCATGTCCTTTCAGATGGGCAGAAGATATACACTACTATTTCTACCCAGGAAAAAGTGGTGTGCCCCCACCATGGATGATATCGATGATCATATATGGCCTAACATGTGCTAAAAATGACGTAAATCATTCAAACAACCAGCCAACCGATTTACTGAACCACCAGGTTCATGTTGATGACCCTCATCTAACGGATGTTGCCAGCTATCTGTCAGATGACTCCCATCAGCCAACTCAAATCTAAATCATTTCATGCTTAAATGTTATATTAATTGCATATATAAAATTATGTATTTATTAGGCACATATTTATATTTGCTTTATATTATAAGCACAACAAATAGGCGTCAGGGTTGTCATTAGTAGCCAATTGCCGATCAAAATTATCGGTTAAAATGGTGTTATAATCGGTAAGTTTTGCCTTAATTTGTATTTGCAATATGTGACACTGACTTTGTTGATCCCTCGTCAAATTGTTTGGAATTCAAAATGAATCCCTGTTGCCAGGGCTAAATCTAGTTTAACTACTTTGCTGTGAAATTAGAAACTTCAGTTTAATTTTTTAGTTCATTTGCTCTTAGTACAAACATGTACCACTTCTATGGTGTAATCGGTAAACACATCTACCCTTTGAGGGTAGAAGACCCAGGTTCAAATCCTGGTGGGAGTAAAAATTTGTTTGGAAAAAGAGCTGGATTAAGCATTTCTAGTATTTCTAACTTTTGAATTTAATTCAATGAAATCAAATTCAATTTAAACAATCGAATATCATAAGTTACAGCATGTCTGGAAACGACCACGAGGGAAAGAAGCTATTACAAGACAATGGCCCATTTAGCAATAAAATCTTTCATGAGGCCCTCTTTTCGTCTTTGAAAGCCATTTCCCTCTTTTGGTTTTGCAATAGTGAGCCTCTTATAAAATATTTTACCTAATATTGTAATGCATTGAATGCTCTTAGAAGACAGTCGCCCAGTTAGTAAAATCATCTTCCCTGAGGCCCTCTTTTCAATTCATCATCTTTAAGGCCCTATTATATTACCCTTTGGTCTTAAAATGAAAAACAATGTTATTTTGCTACAATAATAGGTCTTTTTTAAATATGTTTACCATATATTTACAAAAATCTTCCCTGAGGCCCTCTTTTGTCCATATTCTTCTCTTTTTGCTATGACCTTTGCCCTTTAAATCTTGGTAGCCAAACAGAGACTAACGAGTGGTCGTTTTAGCGCAGGATGAAACCTAACATGTGATGTCGACCAGTTTTCAAGACGTTTACACATCCATAAACTCTTCTAACTACATTCTTTTCTTTCACGACTGTTATTATATTTATTACCGGTATCTCATTTTAACCGGGTGTGTCTTTAATTGAAATGTTGAAAAATAATAGCTCCATCTTTTCACTGGGCGCTTCAGAGGAGCTGAGATCAATGCCAAGAATGGAAGTTTATAACAATTATGTAAATATATGTCCATTTTTAGATATCATACAGTAGCTTTTTTCACGTTTAATCTTCATTATTGTGATCTTTATTTTTTTCATATGGACTACTGTTCACATTTAGGCAAAATAAAAAAAAAGTTAAAAAGACAAAAAAAAAGAGACAAAAAATGTGAAATACGGTATGCAAAGTCTTATTATGAAGGACTAGTGCTAGGTTATGGGGAAAAAACAATAATAAATGTATGAATTGAATTGAAACGAATGTTGTTTAACGGCTCATCAACACAGTATAGGTTATTTAGAGCTGCCCCAGAGAGAGGGGAAGGATACATAGGAATCCGAGAACCGTGCCCTACTCTTATTATCAAATAGATTCCTATGGTTCTTTAACGTGCTAGGAGGATAGACCGATACACGGTACTGCCCGGTTTAAGTCCCCATCCGTCGGACGAGGCTAACGGAAAGTGTCTTGGTCAAGAACACACCGACGAAACTCAGTGGTGCCACGGAGGATTGAACCTGGGGCCTCCGGTTACAAATCCGCCGCGCTACCGACTGCGCCATGCCAGCCCTAAAGAAATTATTTTTTGTTTCAAAACCCGGTGTAAAACCCACATTGTCAATACATACAGACTTGCTTTACACAGATAATTTTAATGTTATAGTATCAAAAATAAACATTGTTTCATGCTACACTGATTTTTTCTCATATTTTGTTTTTGGAAAGAGAAAAAAACAATAACCCATACTGTGTAATATATCTGTATATAAATCCATTATCAAAGGACAATGTTTTAGGATAGTTTTAAAGGATACACAACTTCCAAAAAAAAAAAAAATTCTATAAAAAACAAGAAGGTTGATTTAGGAAGATCGAGATATAAGCAAGGGTATGTTATTTTTAATTAGTAAGTTAAGCTTTGCATGTCCCAGAATGAAAACCTTAAGTTTATTTGCTACAGTTTGATACTGGAAAAATCAACAAAGTAAATTGTCTCTATACTCATGATACTAGCAAGGCATTGACTCCACATGGTTTCAAACGTATTCATTTTTAAGTTGTTATATGCGATTAGTTTCTCAACTTTGTATAAAGATATTATATACGTTTTAAAAAGGTTAAGCTGTGGAATTTGACGTTGCATCTTGTTTCGATAAATGTAAAGTATTGCTTGCATGATGATTTTGCTCAAAACAGTATTAAATTTACTATTTCAAAATAAAAATATCTGTTTCTGTTAAAGTTACGAATGCTGTATTGCATTTTTCTGTAAGATAAGTTTGAAGTTTTGACCAGAATTCTTTTACTGCTCCACAGTTCCAAAACAGATGTTGGATAGTTTCAGGTGTATCTTTGCAAAAGCTGCACATATCGTTATTAATAATATTCATTTTAGATAAAAGGTAATTTGTTCCAAATATCCTATGGTTGATTCTAAATTAAACCAAGGTAACTTAGGATCTTTTGTTATTTTATAAGGTAAGGCATATAATCTTTCAAATTCAAAGTTTGGAACATTTCTTCATTTTTCCATTTACTTAATGCTTTGGGATATACATTATTTCTAATCATGATGTCATATATGTTTCGACATTCTTTCTCATTTTGTAGAATTAAGGATAGGATTAGTGGACGAATAGGGTTTGGCTGTTACAGGCTAGATGCACAATATTCAGGTTTGCCAAATAATTCCAGACAGCAGTTATAATACCTTCATATTCAAGAAAATTGGACTGTATATTATAGTGTTCATTCAATTCTATGTATGAATAAAGATTTCCATTTTTGTTTAAAATGTCATTGATAAAAGTTATTCCTCCTGTAAACCATCTTTTGTAAAACACACTAGAGCCTCCGATTGAAATTTAAACATTTTAAAAATATCTTTCTTTGTTTAGAGTTTTATTAATTGATTTACTGATACAATATCAAGTTCATATATGCATGCAGCTGACATATCACTCTCGACTGACAAAACGGTAAACAATCACTCCCATAATATGATATAATCATAATTACAATGTCTCTTCCTCCTTTCCCTTCAATTCAACCGTAATATTAAAGTATATATTTGGAAAACTCAACAAATGCTTCCAAACTGTCAGTCATTATATGGAACGAACTGTTTGGGACCGAACGAACTGTTTGGGGCCGAAACGTCTTGATTTCAACTACGGGATTTATTTTGTTAAAAAGTATAATTTATCGGTCATAGCAATAAAATATCAAGAAATTGATCAAAATCACTCACTTATCTGCAATATTTTCATCAATACAATATTATATAGAAGAGCACTATTTTGCGGAGAGCTACAATCGAAAACCGAACCAAATGCTGCATTTTGATGCAAAAAACCATTGAGCGGCACCCAATACTCTCCGAGCCACTATTCCCGAGTACGGAAATTGGCGAAGAGTTCCGATTGCGATTGGAGATTGACATTTACCGAGAACGGAAATTGGCGAAGAGTTCCGATCGTATACGTTATACCTCGTTGATTTCCGTAACCGAATTGAAATCGACTAAAAATGAAAGTAAAAGGGTATTTCCAAGTTTCTATTTATAGTAACTCGTAATGTTTATATTTTTCACATGAACTGAGATTAATTTGTGAACATATTTGTCTGTGGACACTGCTTTATATATCAGGTAAGATAGACAGATACACTTTGGAACACATGCATTATATAAAACATGAGCGTGGTCTGACCTCCATTGAGCTTACCAAGTAAGTAAATGCACCAGTTCCTGTGAGTAAGTGTTCACCAAGTCGAACAAAGTGTGTGGTTTGGTTGCATCATCCTGCCATTATGTGCATTTTCGGGGAGTAAGTAAACATTTACATACTGTAAGGAAAATGCGGTGTGTTGTTATTCAACCTTGTATTGGTCAGTGCAAAACATGACCAAGTATTCCGTGATTGTATTGTAGAACATGGTGGTGGGGATGTCAACAAACGTATACGATGTCAAGGATACGACAATAATGTGTCATGTCTATTTTTAATGCCTTTGTCAGAGTAAGGCCTACTTTCGTTTTTAAATATTCAACCCTGTAGCAAATCATCAGTTTTTTTTTTTTTTTTTTTTTTTTTTTTGAGCCGTCTTCTGGCGACCCGTTTAATCTCCCCGTCAATTGGTGGAGCAAGGGTCGGGGAGGACCATCCCTTGCCACACCTTACAATATCTTTACATTTACATGCAATATTTATATGAAATACTATTTTAGCATAATGAAATTACAATTAATACAGAAAAAATACATGTATTGTACAGTTATGGCAGGGAGCATAAAAATTATGATTTCAGAAAGAAAAAGAAAAATTCTGTTTAAGGAAAAAAAAACACTTCTTTACCTAACAGTTGATTGCTGTCCAAAGGCCCATCTGCTTATAAAATTTGTATATGTAAGTATTAAATATTCAAAATTGATTTACGAATTGTCAGTGTCTTGGGTTTGCTCTAAAATTGTACCCGGAGAAGTGCATGGATAGGAGTTAGTATAATACTGATTAATCTACAATGGTTTTGTACTTGCTCCATGAATTTTCAAATCTTTCTAGTTGATTATTTCTAATTGCGATTTGTCTATGTGTTTCATACAGATACCTTAGTCTGTATATCATTGGGGTAAGGGGAGAGCGGTGTTTTTAGTCGTTTTGAGGTAAATATATAGTATTTTATTTCTAAAATAATTTGTAACTCTACAGTCGATTGTTCTTCACCTGTGTTAAAAATAAATGCTTGTTCTGACAGATTCAGATTTATGTTTTTTGTTAAAAAGAAAGAGTTTATCTGTGTTAAAAAATTCTGAGATGAAGGACAGGTCCAAAACATATGAACTATAGTCTCGTCTTGGTGGCAGAAGTGGCAGAAAGGGTTTTCAGCTTTTTTTATTTTATGTAGATAATGCTGTGTTGAAAGAAGCCGATGGTTAATTCTTGTTTGAAACCATTGTAGTATTGTGCTAGAGGTAATTTTGAAAGGGGATGAATATATGTCTTTCCATGTTTCGGCTTCGATATCATAAATATGTTCCCATTTGATTTTTGATGTTGGACTTTCATTATTTCTATTAAAAATGGAATACATATCAATGCAACCTTTCTTGTTTTTGATGATTGCTTTAATATTCGCAGGTAAAATTGGGTTTTCTAATTTGTTCATTGTTATTTTGTTTTGCAATTGTTTTCTAAATGTTTTTATGGCAGCTACTACTCCTTCGTAGATTAGAAAATTTGTTTTAATGCCAGTTTTTTCTTTAAACTCAGTAAAAGAATAAAATCCACCATTTTCATTGATTAAGTCATTTATAAAAATTATGCCTTTCCTATACCATACTTCGTTAAAAAATGGCTTACCGCCAATCAAAATATTGTTATTATAGAGTAGTGGGTTTGACAAAAAGTCCTCAGGTGAGTTAGGCAAACTAAAATCAATAAGTTTAACATATGAAATTAGCACATCTTTCCAGAAATTATTTTTAATTTTTTTTATTAATGTTTCACAATAATTTTTGCCAAAAGATGTTAATTTTTTAATATCTATTATTTTTTCAACCAGTTGCTTCCAAGTGCCCTCATTAGTTATGAGTCGTCTTATCCATGTAGTTTTAAGGCTGAATATAAATGCTTTAAGATTAATCATTTTGAGACCACCTTCAAAATGTTGCTTAACTATTACGGATTTTTTTATTTTTGCAGGGCCTTCCCATAAAAAGTCATACAATATGTTATTAATTTTTGTTATTGTGTTTTCATTTGGGTTTGGAAGAGATATAAATAAATGATTTAAAATAGGAAGTAGTAATGTTTTAATAACTGTGATTTTACCAATCGGTGTTAAATATCTTCGCTTCCATATCTTTACTGTATTTTGGATTTTTAATATCTTATCATTATAGTTTAATTCTATCATTTTACCTAAGTCGACGTTGAAATGTATTCCTAGTAGCTTGAAATTATCTTTTCCCCAGTTAAGTTTCCATTTTGTTTTGATTGTATCTGAACTGTATTTTTTCCTCCCTATCCATACAACTTGTGTTTTGTCAAAATTTATATTTAAACCAGAATATTTAGAGTATTTTAATAGTTCTGAGAGTGTTTCATTCAGAGATGTATCAGATCCATCCAAAAAGACAGATGTATCGTCTGCATATTGCGAAAGTTTAGTTTCTACGTTCTCTATAGTAATACCTTTAATATTTTTATTATCTCTTATTCTAATTGCCAATATTTCAGCACACAAAAAAAAAATATAAGGTGACAAGGGGTCGCCCTGACGGCAGCCCCTTCCGATGTTAAAAAACGATGACAGGTTTCCTCCTTGGTTAACAGCCAATTTTGCATTTTTATATAAAATCTTTATCCATGATATAAAATTTTCTCCAAATTTAAAAAATGTAAGTACTTTAAATATAAAGACCCATGACAGAGAATCAAAAGCTTTTTCAAAATCAATCAAGAGAATTAAACCTGGCAGATTATTTTCTTCTGCGTATTGCATAACATCATATATAAGTCTAGTGTTTTCTCCTAAGTATCTTCCAAAGATAAAACCAGATTGATCGTTATTTATCAGCTTAATAAGTGTTGATTTAATTCTATTTGCAATAGAGCCTGAGGCAATTTTATATGTACAATTTAGGAGGGAGATTGGTCTATAGTTTTTTATATGCAGTCTCGATTTATTTTCCTTTGGTATAACGGTTATTATTCCTTCTATTTGAGTTATTGATAGTTCGCCCTTACTGAAGCCATAGTTTAAAGATCTTACTAAAAAATGCCCTATTTGTTGCCAAAATACTTTAAAAAAATCATCAGTTTTAATCTCACCAGGTGAAATTTTATGCACCAATAAAAATACATTTCCAACATGTTAAAACAGAGAAATAGAAAAAAATCGTGATCTATTATCAAAATATATTAAATCGATGTAAATTTCATACAGTATTTATTCTTAAAACAATATGTTTCATTATTTTACAGAGATTTTTGTGTGTGGTGTTTTACGTCATTTTCAACACATGTAAAGTTATATATGACAGTCGATCTTTTTTTTTTGTGGTGGAGACAGACCACCCATTTTTCCTGGGTAGAACCAGTACTTTACACCTCACGCCATCCGTAAGAAATGTAATTGTTAGAAAGATGTAATTGTTAGAAATATGTAATTGTTAGAAAGATATCTCTCTACGTCGAAGAGGCCTCCTTTAGCCAGCGAAGTATCTCTGCAAGTAGAAAACATATCTCGTTATAAGATAGGGAGATATCACTCCAAGTTAGAGAGATATCTCTAACGTACATGATATCTTCATAAGACTGTTATAGAGATATCCATCTTTCTTACAAAACAGATATCTTTTTTACTTAGAAATCTCTCTACCTTAAAGAGATGTCTGTGTAAGTTAAACATATATCTGTTTAAGAAAGAGAGAAAAAAAGAAAAAAGAAAAAAAGAAAGAAAGAAAGAAAGGCAGCTGGGCAAGGCAGGGCAGGGCATGTCTTTCTTTTACGTTACAAAATATCTTTCGAAACATTAAATCTATTTAAATGGGAATTATAAACTACTAAATCGGATTATAGACTACAGAAAACGGTTGTTGTACTGTAAAAATCGAATCGACGAAAACTACGATTACGTGTATCGCATCAGGGCACTTCCGGTCAGGACGTACCTGCCCTTGATGCTAGGGTATTTTACGGTCGACGATTTTGACCTACATAGTTTATATCCCAAGATGTGTCACCCCAAAATCTTTCATTTAGACGTACTATGCGACTTAAACATTTTGTATTGCCAAATAATAATATATTCAAGCAAGATGTGTCTGTTACCTACAGGTATGTCCATCTGCAGACATGTATGTCCATCTACAGACCAGAGTATATTTTGCTGAAAGTAAAGCGGGCGTGTATTCGGAAAGCAGACGATAACATTTAGTTTGCGTGAGATGTCCTGTCACGATTTCTTTTGAGGAGACCTGTATTATTCGCAACAAAGATGTTTCCATCATCTAGCGAGGCATTGCCACATTGCGACACGCCTGTGTCAGACCAAGGTAAGCCTTCAACATGTTTACGTTTATATACCCCTGTATTCCCGACAAAGATGTTTCCATCATCTAGCGTGGCATTGCCACATTGTGACACGCCTGTGTCAGATCAAGGTAAGCCTTCAGTACGTTTACGTTTATACACCCCTGTATTCCCGACAAGGATGTTTCCATCGTCTAGCGAGGCATTGCCACATTGTGACACGCCTGTGCCAGATCAAGGTAAGCCTTCAGTACGTTTACGTTTATACACCCCTGTATTCCCGACAAGGATGTTTCCATTGTCTAGCGAGGCATTGCCACATTGTGACACGCCTGTGCCAGATCAAGGTAAGCCGTCAGCATGTTTACGTTTATACACCCCTGTATTCTCGACAAGGATTTTTCCATCGTCTAGCGAGGCATTGCCACATTGTGACACGCATGTGTCAGACCAAGGTAAGCCTTCAGTATGTTTACTTTTATATTGTTGCAGTGGTGTAATATGGTAATGATGTTTTAATCATGTTAATGTAGTGGTTACAGTGTCATTGCAACATTGATTTTAGGTAGGTCACCATGATTGTTAAGATTTAAAATAAATAAATTGTAATGCCACCGTCATGTCAATCTGTCCAAAAGTCCATGAAATAGTTGAAGTCTAATCATTTATTCATTGGTCACAATTCAGCTAACATTGTATTAAAGTAAAGAACATTTAATTAAAATAACACTTAAAGCTCACCTTTATGTAAAACCTATCTTTTTTTACAAAATCTATTGAAACCATTACTCACAATTTATGCACAAATTAGCCCATAATGATACAATTTCCTTTTTTTTTTTGTATGTTCCCAATAATAGAATTTGTTTAAACTTTCTAAGCACATAGTTTAATATATATAAAAAACAAAATATGCAATACAAATGTTAGGTCCCCATGCTTGTTTAGAATATTTGTTTGAAAACCTACCCCTATGCTAAAAGGCCAAGTTTTGTATGCAATTATATAGAAATGGTATATTTTCCTTTTTTGTTATGTTCCTATTAACAGAATTTGTTCAAACTTCCTAGGCACTTATTTGAACATATAGTAGGACAATATATGCTATTAAAATTATAGGTCACCATGCATATTGAGATTTAATATTGGTTTTTGGAACCCTACCATTATGCTTACATTTTTAGCTCTACTGATCAGAGATCAGCAGAGCTTATGCCGTGGTGCGGCGTCCGTCGTCCGTCCGTCTGTCCGTCCGTCCGTTAACTTTTATTTGTAGCGACTACTCCTCTGAAACTACTGGAAGGATATTCATAAAACTTTACAGAAATGTTGCCCATGTAGTCTAGTTGATCCTAGCAAAAATTCATGTTGATGTGAAATCCAAGATGGCCGCAAAAGCTAAAAATAGATTTTTTAAATGTCCGTCCGTCCGTTAACTTTTATTTGTAGCGACTACTCCTCTGAAACTACTGGATGGATATTCATAAAACTTTACAGAAATGTTGCCCATGAAGTCTAGTTGATCCTAGCAAAAATTCATGTTGATGTGAAATCCAAGATGGCCGCCAAAGCTAAAAATAGATTTTTTAAATTCAAGTTTAAGTGATATTGATATGGGACTTTTTCTAAAATGATCAGCATGACATGATGTTGATCCTTGTCGAAAATCGTTTTGATTTGACGTTAAACATGGCTGCCAGCGGCCATCTTTGTTTACATAGAGTTATATAATGAAAACTTGTAGCGACTACTCCTCTGAAACTACTTGACGGATTTTCATGAAACTTCACAGGAATGTTGCTCTTGATGTCTAAATGATCTTAGCAAAATTTCAGGTCGGCCGGAAATTCAAGATGGCCGCCACGGCTAAAATTTTTTTTCAAAATACAAGTTTGTAGCGACTACTTCTTGAAAACTATAAGTGATATTGATATGGGACTTTTTCTAAAATGATCAGCATGACATGATGTTGGTCCCTATCAAAAATCGTTTTGATTCGACGTTAAACGTGGCTGCCAGCGGCCATCTTTGTTTACATAGAGTTATATAGTAAAAACTTGTAGCGACTACTCCTCTGAAACTACTTGGCGGATTTTCATGAAACTTTACAGGAATGTTGCTCTTAATGTCTAATTGATCCTAGCAAAATTTCAGGTCGGCCGGAAATTCAAGATGGCCGCCATGGCTAAAAATAGATTTTCAAAATACAAGTTTGTAGCGACTACTTCTTGAAAACTATAAGTGATATTGATATGGGACTTTTTCTAAAATGATCAGCATGACATGATGGTGATCCGAGTCGAACATTATTTTGATTCGACATTAAACATGGCTGCCAGTGGCCATCTTTGTTTACATAGAGTTATATAATGAAAACTTGTAGCGACTACTCCTCTGAAACTACTTGACGGATTTTCATGAAACTTCACAGAAATGTTGCTCTTGATGTCTAATTGATCCTAGCAAAATTTCAGGTCGGCTGGAAATTCAAGATAGCCGCCATGGCTAAAAATAGATTTTCAAAATGCAAATTTGTAGCGACTACTTCTTGAAAACTATAAGTGATATTGATATGGGACTTTTTCTAAGATGATCAGCATTACATGATGTTGGTCCTTGTCAAAAATCATTTTGATTAGATGTTAAACATGGCTGTCAGCGGCCATCTTTGTTTACATAGAATTATATAATGAAAACTTGTAGCGACTACTCCTCTGAAACTACTTGACGGATTTTCATGAACTTCACAGGAATGTTGCTCTTGATGTCTAATTGATCCTAGCAAAATATCAGGTCGGCCGGAAATTCAAGTTGGCCGCCACGGCTAAAAATAAATTTTCAAAAAACAAGTTTGTAACGACTACTTCCTGAAATCAAAATCAATCAGTAGAGCTTCAAGGTCATTGACCTCTTGTTTAATTTTGTTTGAATTTTTACAAAATGTTATATATTTCCTTTTTTAATTATTTTTTCTAATAATAAAGGTATTATATAACTAAAGACAAAAAATACAACTAGATATCAAGAGCAACGTTCCTTTAAATATTTAGGAAAATCCATCCAATAGTTTTAGAAGAGAAGTCGCCCAACATTCTGCGCGTGAAAAACTACAGATAATACCTTTAATGCGATTTGCTACTGTTGTACATGTAAGATGGAAATATTGTCGCAAAAGCAGTACAGGTTAAGCCGTTTCTTACGCATTTCCCCCCAGAAATTTTATTAACAAACACATTCAAATAATAATAAAATAAACTAACGTCGTGTTTTTCGCAGTTAAATTTTCGACGGGTTAAGAACGTTCAGTCATCTGTAATGGTTTAACATTAACTCATTGTATTGCATGATATTTACCAAGTGCGTTAGATACCTTTTCTAGGGTTCATGTATCGATTCTTCCTCAGACAACTGTGTTAATTGGTATTTTTTTTTATAATATAGGCTCGAATTCCAGTTGCGAGTCTGAATCGGAAAGTGAACCAAGTATAGCAATGAATACTTCAAAGCAAACGGTTGATCACTATGCTAAAGATCGGATGCGGGCGTTGCCCATATTTGACATGAGTAAGACTCAAAGAGTTGCACCGCCAAAATTTGCTAATTTGAACGTCGCTTCTATTTCAAAAGAGGATTTGAGATTGGAGATTTCCAACATTTACAAAACACCTTTACACACTGTCCATATTATAGATGAAAAGGGTACAAAAGAAGAAACATTGTGGAAAACATTCATTATAATTACACATGCAAACCCTGCCGAAGAATGTTTTAATTTGGTAGTTGAAAGTTATGAATTTATAGACAAAACACACGCAGAGCTAAGATGCGTGAGAGTTCCAAAGCGCATGTCGACTTTCAATTTAACACAACTACTGATGAAAGAACTAAACTGGAAAGGAGTGGGAATATGTAAACGCGAGGTCGTGTTGGACACTTTCAGAATAATTGACGAATGTGGACTTAAAGATTTTGATCGAATTCAAGCAGTACAGACAGAAACAAGGCTGATGAAGTTCAATCATCTTCCACGAGCAGGTGTCGATACAACATACTCAATTGAACTTGAAACCAGCACATCTGTTAATGCAGCCATAATAAGGCTCATGAATGAATTCAAAGAAGAAATACTGATCCACAAGACGAACCCAGACCAAACTGTCAGGCTTTCACTTCGTGACACTCTCTTGGACGATAGGATATGTATTGGCATGGTTCTTAGAGGAAGAAAAGAAGAGCATTTTCGTATACACCTGGCAACAGCAAATGCAATCAGCGTCAGTTTGAAATATAAGGAGATGAAAGGAAAAAGGAGAGATGCAAAGTATAAATACAAACATATCCTTCTGCAGCCGAATTGTTCTACAGCTGATCTCAGAACCGAAGTATCCAGACATGTACAAATAGATCCTAAAGCAGTGAAACTAACAATAGAGGATAAGCGAATAGATGAGCATGCTAATCTTCAGAATGAAAACTTGTTTAGAGATGGATGTACTGTCAATGCTGGGATCAAAAAGCGAAAAATGCTTGTTGTAAAGCATCCAGATAACGATTCTAAAATAGCTATAGAGATGTATATGCTCGAACCAGTGCATGTGCTTAAAAAGCAGCTGGCTGAAAAAATGAACATTAATATGCTGAATATGACCTTGAAGTGTAGGAACATCAAAATGAAAGATAGGGACTTGCTACAAAACTATCCGCTCAAGAACAACATGGAACTATCATTGCAACTGTACAAGAACCGACTTTTGCTCCGTGTCATTATATTAATACCATCGAAGAAAATGAAAATCAACCTAGTTGTTGATGACAGCAACACCACTACAGTTGACGACTTGCTGAGATACTGCGCGCATAAATATCAGTACAGAAGGATTTGTTCAAGAGCAATATTCCAGCAGCGATGTTTGGACAAGTATCTGACACTTGGCGAAGAGGGCGTTGAATCTGGAGGGACAGTTCTCATTGTAAGCTTCGACCCTACAGACATACCTCTGGGTGATCTGATTACAATCTTCACTATACGGCCAGATGGAGAAATTAATCAGAGATTTGGATGTGTTAGCTCTGGATGTCTGTTGCATGGTAAGTTATTATTTCACTTTCTGTATGTATCCGATTTATACCTATGACTCTGATTTAGTCTCGAATTGTTTATACAAAATTTGAGTTTTTGTAATTCTCGTTTGAATTTCATTTTTAAACAACAAAATTAAGTCTGTTGTGAACTGCACTTAGTATATTTTATGTTACTTCCGAATTCGCTTTAATTAATCCAGTACAATTGATTTTGGTTTTTAAAGGTTCAAAGAAAGTCCAGATGCAAACAAGTGACGACAGCGAGCTCAATAATGGTGTGGTACCAAGTGGTATACATGTAAGAGACGAGCCAGTTGTGTTAAGACCTAGCGACATTGCAAAGGTATATATGTTTTAGTCGTCTTTTCTGAACGGGGTGATATATTTAGTGACAGTATATTTTCCTTATACAGTTCTCTCTTGTGTGTTATATTTTTCGTAATTATGTATGTAGATACTAAAGTACATAAAATACTAATTAGCTACTTTTATTTGGGAAAATAATTAAAAACAAACAAAACAGCGCAGCGGATATTTCTGTAAATAAATGCTGTGTTCAAATTATAGAAAATAATCTTACCAATACATTTCAGGTAACCAATGAAAGAGCCATGGTTAGCAAGCCAGGTAATGCAGTTGAAACACACGGCCCACGCGAAATATTTAGACAAAAGGCGAAGTACTTGGCTCGAGCAAAAGCGGTTTACAAAAGGAAAGGCTTCGAATGCGAAGAAGCGATAGCCAATGTGGGTGATTTGACAGATGCAGAATTTGTAAAGGAACCTTTTGATAGTGATAATACTACTGAAATAAAGGGCATGGAGGCAAGGGCAATGCATAAACGGATAGACTTTGAAAACGAGGACAAGCGAACTAGTGCAAATATGTGTGCTGTGACAGATGCACAATTTGCAAACAATCCTTGTGATAGTAGTGAAATACAGGAAAAGGGGCGACCTATATTTTACTTACCAAGTGGATGTGTGGATACTCAGATGAAATCTTCAGGTGCAAAGGCAGTCAGTGAAGAGTGTGAGCTATTGTCGAACAAACCGAATACACCGACTGAGAATGTAAGCCAGAATAAAGAGGACAAAGTGGAACAAGATTGCGATTCAGACTACCATACTGAATTCAAACAAAACTCTTCCCCAAAAAGGGAAACGTTCACAGACAGCGATAAATCAACAAAAACACATTTTAGTAGAGGTTCTCCTAAAGATACTTCGTTTTCTGCCCTAGAAGACTTCGAAAAGAATCAGACAAATTGTAAAGAGTCTTTGTGTAGAGATATGAAAAGTAAAGTCATTTCATTTGATGAAGATCCTGATGATCCAGTTGACGAAACATACTTAAAGGCTGTCGTTTCAAATGCACTCAATGGTTCAAGAAAAGGATGGCACTCTGATCCCACATCGTTGGGCGAAGAGACCATGATTGGACCGAATGTATCGATCAGAAGTGCAGACAAAGCAACTGAAACTGATATATCTGACCAAGATTCAAGTGACCATCAACAACTAGAACGTGTGGACGTAAACTGGCACAAAGCCTTTGCATCCTGTCCCTATCTTAGACAACGTATGCCCGAATTCAATCGTTTGCATACACGAAGGCGGACCCGTACTGAAGGAGAGGCGGACTTGAATATGCCAATCCACAGATATGCGTGTTTACCATATACACTTACGGACCCAGTTTTATTTTATAGCCAAGAGGAAGCAAATGCAGATTTAAACACGGCTGGTAAGCTCGTTTCATACATGTTATGGAAATATTGTAAATATGTAATGTCTTGCAAATGTAGGTATTTTGGAATTTAATGCAGCCTGAGCTTCGCTTTCGGGCAATAAAAAACTAATAATGATAATAACAATTGTTTCTTACTTTTAGAATATCGTGTTATAATTGTGTTCGACAAATTTACAATTCAAAATTATCCGCTTTCAAACATATAGTATTATTATAAGAAAAATGTTAGTTCACATTTTATTAGTAGCGTCTTTATAGCTTGTTTTTCGATATTATTTCAGGCATCAATGTTTCGTTGTTGCAGTATGTGAGCTTCCATGTTGGTCAAAACTGGAAGCAGTTGGCAAGAAAGCTAGGCTTAGATGAAAATAAGATAGAGGCCCTAGGACATGACAACAAAACTCTGAATGAAGCCAGCTACCAAGCTCTTGTTAGCTGGAAACGATGGAAGGGACTGGCTGCCAGTAAACAAAGTCTGCTGCAAGCACTGAGAGATATCGACAAGACTGCAGTAGCTGAGCACTGCGAAGGTTATCATACGGCATAATTATAATAATTGTGCTGTTCATCAACTGTAGAGAAATGTATGTACACAGGTTTATATATGTAATCAATTAAATACTTGAAGTAAATATACTATCAAGCTGGCTTGCGGAACGACGGTGGTTCCAACCAGGTGCCCACACGATGATACAATTGTGGCATGGTACATATCTGGGTTCTATTTAATATTTGCGGTGAGATTTTCAGAATGTTTTCATTGGAGTGGGTGTACTCAACTATTGATGTTATCACAATTATTAGAACATCATTATTTATATAACCTACCAAAAAACATTTTAGGCGATAATGATTATTTTTTACTTACAACGTATCCAAAAGAAGCTATGTTTCAGCTAAGTGTTCTTGGAATACTGTATTTTTGTAATATGATAGTCAAACAGTAAGGGTGGACATGAATGCGATGTGTTTTCTAATGACTACCATGCCGCGGGTTCAATTCACCGTGGTGCCACTGAGTTTCGTCGGTGTGTTCTTGGGCAAGACACTTTCCCTTAGTCTCGTCCGTCGGATGAGGATGTAAACCGGGCGGTCCCGTGTATCGGTCTATCCTCCGAGCACGGCACGTTAAAGAACCATAGAAATATATTCGATAATAGGAGTAGGGCACGGTTCCCGGGTTCCTATGTATCATTCCCTCTCCCTGGGGCGGCTCTAAATAACCTATACTGTGTTGATGAGCCGTTAAACAACATTCAATTCAATTCATGCATTTATACAATATATATATATATATGTAAATAAAACTGTCCAGTACCTAATACATGACGGAGGTATTCAACTGATTAATGAGTAGTCCAGTTGGTATGGTGTTTAACTCAAGTATATGAAGCACCAACATATTTGCGGAATCTCATTTTCTTGAATACTCAAATTAGGGTGATTGTTGACTTTCAAAATATATGTTGTTCTCGTCTTATTTGTGTTGTCCAAAGCGTGGTGTATAATTGAAATGCGTTGGGTATAACATGTATAACAATGCGTGGTGTATACAATTTAACTGCTTGCAATAAAGTAAACGTGAGGCTAGGTTCACCCTATAACCCGGCTTGGAATTCAATCATTCTTCAGACTATTCTTAGACTTGAGCTCAAGTACTAAAATTTCATTCACAAATATTCCCATGACCTTCATAGATAAACAATCGTATGCAGTTGCTATTTATTACAAGTTGTCATATTTATACATAGCAACTTCTTATGAACGTTTATACTTTAAACTTATAGAAATACGCGTGATTGAAATTTGCATACTTGGGCTTAAGTCTAAGAATATTCTCAAGAATGGTTGGTGAATTCAAGGCCTGGTTTAAATCCCGTGCGGTCCCTTAGCCACCGGCCGTTCCAAGGCAGTACCGTTCATGTTTGTGATGACGCATACTTCGGTCATATTTTCCCGTGTAATTGTTGTTTGTTTCTAAAGCGTGTATTTGGTTGACTGTGTTCTGTGAATGCTGTATTTCCTGTTCGACTTTTATATCTGTTTTTATATTTAAGAGTGCAATATTCATCTCATTATGTACAAGCAGGGTCTCTAATATTTTATTAAAATGCTTTTGTATGCTTTTTGTACGAACTCTGTGATAGGTTCGTTTAAATTTAAGATATGTGTACACTACTAAAATATACTTACTGACGTTAGAAACCTAAAAACTGTCATCATTGAGATGCATTAATGAATGTTAGATTTTCTTTTTAAAATCTCGTACCAACCTATAAACTGTTTTGTAATGACACGACCAGTAGCAAAAGGAATGTAAACTCATATACTGTACTTTGTTACAGTAATATAAATGATCTTTTCAAATAGTTAATATTAGTTTCAGTTTTATGTGCTATCTCTAGAATATTGAAAACCTTTTTTAAAGGGAAAAACATCCACAGATAAAGACGGTTTTAAATATTCGCCTTACTAAACTATTTATAACTGGTAAAATACTCGTAGTGTTTAATGTACTGTAGGAAATGTTCTTAAATTTCCGCCATATCAAAATGTCTGTTACGGGTTAACCTTTTTAGAGTGTATAACTGTTTATATGGCTTGACTCTAAATCTTTGATTAGTTTTTTTAGCTCTACTGGCCAAGGGCCAGCAGAGCTTATGGGATGGTGTGTTGTCCGTCGTCCGTCGTCCGTCGTCAGTCCGTTAACTTTTACCTCGATAAGACGATATGGCCTTCATTTTTCATCCGATCTTTACCAAACGTTACCAGATTGTTAATATCAATGAAAGCTTGGACATGTTCGAAAACCAGCCAGATCGGACCAGCAACAGCGGAGTTATGGCCCTTGATTTAGTTAAAAATGCTATATTACGATAGGGCCTTCATTTTTCGTCCGATCTTTACCAAACTTTGCCAGATTGTTAATATAAATGAAAGCTCGACCAAGCAGATCGGACCAGTAACAGCGGAGTTATGGCCCTTGATTTAGTTAAATATGCTTATTTTGCCTCGTTAATACTACGATAGTGCCTTCATTTTTCATCCGATCTTTACCAGATTGTTACTATCAATGAACGCTATGATAAATTTCAAAACCAGCCAGATTGGACCATTTACACTGAAGTTATGGCCCTTGATTTTCTGAAATATGCTATATTTTGGCCTCATTAAGAAGAAAGGGCCTTCATTTGGCCAGATTTCAGTGAAACTTTTCAAGGATGATCAGTACCAAGCCTAGTTGTACATATCGTCACCGTATTCCGGTTGAATGATTTTGGCGGAGTTATGTCGCTTTAAAGGTTTTAATACACAAACTTTGTCTGGACTAGTTCTCCTGAACGTCTCCCCACATTTCAACCAAACTTTACAGGGATGATCAGCACCAAGCATAATTGTGCATATCATCGTCGAGTTCCGGTTAACAGATTTTTGGTGGAGTTATGGCCCTTTAAAAGTTTTTGATACACACATTTTCCGGGCTAGTTCTGCTGAACCCCTGGCTGGATTTTAACGAAACTTGACAAGGATGATCAGTATCAGGTCTAGTTGTGCAAATCGTTGCCGTGTTCCGGTTGAATGATTTTTTGGCAGAGTTATGGCCCTTTAAAGGTTTAAATACACAGACTTTGTCTGGACTAGTTCTCCTGAACGCCTCCCCACAATTTAAACGAAACTTTACAGGATGATCAGCAGCAAGCATAGTTATGCAAATCATCGTGGCATTCCGGTTAACAGATTGTTGGTGTAGTTATGGCCCTTTAAAGGTTTTTGATACACAAACATTTTCCGGGCTAGTTCTCCTGAACACCTGACTGGATTTAAACGAAACTTGACAAGGATGATCAGTATCAAGCCTAGTTGTGCATATCATCGCCATATTCGGGTTGAATGATTTTTGGCAGAGTTATGGCCCTTTAAAGGTTTTAATAGCCAAACGTTGTCCAGATTAGTCTCTTCTGAACTCCTTGCTGGATTTCAACGAATCTTGATGGGGATGATCAGTACCAAGCCTAGTTGCACCTGTCATTGCCTAGTTGTGGTTGAATTAATGTTGGCAGAGTTATGACCCCTTAAAGGTTTTAATACACTAACTTTGTACAGACTAGTTCTCCTGAACCTCTGGCTGGATTTCAACGAAACTTGTCAGGGACAATCAGTACCAAGCCTAGTTGCGTAAATCATCACCATGTTCTGGTTGAACGATATTTGAAAGAGTTATGGCCCCTTATACATAAACTTTATATAGAGCCAGTATAGCGTCCACAGGCCCTCTTGGGCCTCTTGTTTGTTGTTCACGAACATGAATATGAAGATCAAAAAAAAAAAGATTTCACATTTGAAAATGGCATGTTTCCTTATGGTTAGTTATATTAAAATATGCATAACCAATGTTACAATTTTCTACATACTTTTCTACATTTTTCAAAATTTGCCTCATACATATTGCGTTCTGTTAAGAATACGCTTAAACCGTTTTAACAATAGTAATGAGGTTATTTGCTTAATTCAAAACCATTTAATATGTAAAAATATGTAAACATGTTTCAGCTCTGCTGATCGAATATAAGCAGAGATTATGATGTGGCGCGTCAACGACGTGTGTGTCTATCTAACCAGTACTTGTATGACATTTTAAGAAAATGTGTGGCTCGACTGGAATGTTTTTTCTGTTTCATGTATGTGGTTAAACACTCAGTTGATGGAACGTCAGTTTGTCTTTTTTCTTTTGATTAATGCCTCTCCAAATATAATGGTTAAAATTTCACGAATGTATGTACATTTCTTATGATGTATGATGTATGGTTAGACCTGACAAATATCCACCTTTCTCAAAATCTAAGATCCCCCCCCCCCCCCCCCCCCCCCCCCACCCCATATATTTCAATAGATAACAGCTAGTTTTTAATCACGCGGCCTAAGAGGCATTGGAACTGGATATTTCCTAAAGTTATCCACATGACATGCAATTGATCCTAAAATAGAAGTCATTTTTAGATCTACTGATCAAATATCAGCAGAGCTTATGCCGTGGTGCGTTGTCCGTCGTCCGTCCGTCTGTCCGTAAACTTTTTTTGTAGCGACTACTCCTCTGAAACTACTGGATGGATTGTTATGGAACTTTACAGAAATGTTGCCCATAGTGTCTAGTTGATCCTAGCAAAAATTCACGATGTGGGACTTTTTCTAAAATGATCAGCATGACATGATGTTTGTCCTTGTCGAAAATTATTTTGATTCGACATTAAACATGGCTGCCAGCGACCATCTTTGTTTACATAAAATTATATAATAAAAACGTTAAGCGACTACTCCTCTGAAACTACTTGACGGATTTTCATGAAACTTTACAGGAATGTTGCTCTTGATATCTAGTTGATCATATAAAAATATCAGTTAGGCCTGATATTCAAGATGGCCTCCAAAGCTAAAAATATGTTTTTAAAAAACAAGTTTGTAGCGACTTCTTCTTGAAAACTATAAGTGATATTGACATGGGACTTTTTCTTAAATGATCAGCATGACATGATATTGCTCCTTGTCGAAATTATTTTAATTCGACATTATACATGGCTGCCAGCGGCCATCTTTGTTTACATAGTGTTATATAGTAAAAACTTGTAGCGACTACTCCTCTGAAACTACTTGACGGATTTTCATGAAACTTCACAGGAATGTTACTCTTGTTGTCTAGTTGATCCCAGCAGAATTTCAGGTCGGCCGGAAATTCAAAATGGCCGCCACGGCTAAAAATAGATTAAAAAAAACAAGTTTATAGCGACTACTTCTTGAAAACTGTAAGTGATATTGATATGGGACTTTTTCTTAAATGATCAGAATGACATGATGTTGGTCCTTGTCGAAAATCATTTTGATTCGACATTAAACATAGCTGCCAGTGGCCATCTTTGTTTACATAGAGTTATATAGTAAAAACCTGTAGCGAACTACTCCTCTGAAACTATTTGACGGATTTCCATGAAACTTCAAAGGAATGCTGATCCAGCTATCAAAAACTATCAGTAGAGCTTCAAGGTGTTTGACCGCTTGTTATAATTCTTTGAAGACAGCCAACAACGGATATATTCGTTTATATAAGGTTATTTAGGAAACGCGTGTGCTCGTTCGTACCAGCTATTCTTATACATGTTTCGGATCACCATGACACTTCGCATATGATGTCTAGTTTTTCCTAACTTTAAATCACTATGAAATCGAAAAATGGCCACCTCGGCTAAAGATACTGTTAACACAGACATCTACAGAAACAATTTGTAATTGCAAGATCTCCTTGATGTTCATTCTGATCTGCAAGAAACTTAAGAGGAACATCGCGAAGCATCCAAGATGGTCGTCTCTGCTTACATATACTTACATAATATAGGAAACGTAATGTGATGCAGCTTCTTCTTTTTTATAGAATTTTCTAGTATCTTCAGAGAAACATTGCAATGCAGGTCTTTTTAATTTTTATTTTCTTATACTAGTACTCTAAAAAGGAAACAATTATAAAACCTCGATTTTCCATGGGGTATGAGACAACCTGCGTGTCTCTCCCCCTATTCTCATTTTCTCTTTAAAAGTAACATGTCTGAGTGGGATGTTTAAATCTAGTCGGGAGTTTACAGGGGAGCGCTTCAATGTATTTGACCTTTATGCACTAATATGCGCATTTGATTGCTTCAGTCATATGTATGTTGGTTTTAGTTATGCGGTCATTTATTCAGTGGGTGAACTAGGATAGGGTGTGGCGAATAGTTATGGTGAAATAATTGGTAATCTAGTGGAAGTCGATGCATTGTGTCGAGATGTGTCATCTGTTTGGAGGTGACGCATTTGATCATCTGGTTGAAGTTGACACATTTGTTAATCTGTTTTGTGGCAAGGAATTTGATACTACGGCGGAAGGTGACCCATTTGATCATCTGGTATGTGTCACCAAATACAGTTATTTAACGAGCAGCAACCTTAGTCGCAATAAGGACATGGCGTCTAGTTCTTATTAAAAATACTAATGCATAAATATTGACTTGTACGTAGGGATACTGTTATCTATTCGTTAACATTCAGATATGTTCATTATTAAATATATTTTCTGGGTTTAGGAGCCCAAAACACTGCCATCATATATGTATTGTTAAATGTTTTGTTATATTTTTGTTTTAAAACAGTTTACCAATTTATACATTGTTTTGTCATGACAAGATATATTTGAAGTAAAAATATGAATGTAACAGTGTATACTATTTACCAATTATAGAGATAATTCTTCAGATACTTCGTTCCAGTTATATGCTATTACTTAGATATTTTGAAAATGTTTTTGTAAGGAGAACATCCACAGATAAACTGTTTTGTTTGGTTTTTTTAACTTCTTTTTCGTAAATTTATATTAATGGGTAATATGTTCATAATGTATATATGTTACAGCAGTGATAATAATCTGAATTGTTTTAAATTTAAGATTATGAAGCAATTGTATTGCAGTACATTATTTTAAAATTCCGCAATCCTAAATGTTACGGGTAGAAATTTTGAAGTGTTCGGCTAATAATGTGGCTAAACTTTTTTTGTTGTTGTTTTTCATTATTTTATTTTTTGTTCACGAACAATTTTTAAACGTGAAATTTGATAATTAAAAAATCAAATTGGAAAATGGCATTTTCTTGTATGGATAGGGATATTAAAATATGAGTAACCAATGTTACATCTCTCTGCATTTTAAAAAAAAACTACCTCATACAAACTGCAATCTGATAAGATACTTAGTTAAACAGTGTGTAAAACCGAACTGGGCATATGTGCTGAATTTATTCAAAACCATTTAATGTTTAAAAATAATATGTAAGCATGTTTAGCTGTAGTGATCGAAGATTAGCAGAGCTTATGCAATGACGTGTCGTTCTGCGTTTGCCGTCTAAGAAGTACTTGTGTAACTGTTGAAGAAAATGTGTGGCTCGACTGTGATGAATTTTATTTGGTTTGTTTATCAAAACACACATTTATCCATCTTAGTTCTTTCGTTTGATCGACACCCCTCCAACATTACTAAGAGGAAGGGTTGATCGCGCGTCCCAGTAAGGAATAACGTCTATCTTTTGATAGCATACTTCTATATAAACATTAAGGTCGACATTTCTAAGTTGTTACATTGTAATAGATTTATTTGATTCTATTTCATTTTATTTTGCGCAGTGCTTTGATAGATTCGATGAAGTTCATATGTATACTGAACCAAACAGCTAACGCACCAGTAGACAATACCTTTGCTATCTTAATAATAACAATCAGTAAATCAAAAGAAATTTCATTCTGAACGAGACAAATATCTTGTCAGTAACGACTGTAAATTTAAAAAAATCATTCAAATCACCCGTCTCCAACGGTACCAGTCGGCATATAATAACTTCATACATTAAAGGTATTGTCTACTGGTGCGTTAGCTGTTTGGTTCAGTATAGATGTACACACGTACTCATTGTCTTTAGAAGCCACTGTACTAATATAGTCATACATGTATATTGTTTTAAAACTGTTTTTAATGATCTGATATTTATAACGGATGATTTGACACCTATGTGAAGTAAAGAGAAACTGTGGAGGGTGAATCCAAAACTAGAGAGGTTTT
>JAWPHD010009152.1:0-107142 GCA_037043455.1 Cyrtodaria siliqua
CCCCCCCCCCCCCCCCCCCCCCCCCCCCCCCCCCCCCCCCTCCCCCCCCCCCCCCCCCCCCCACAACCACACACACACATACACATACACACACACACCATGCTCATTTTCTTCTCCCCACACTCATCCTCAGTTTTCGCAAACATCAACCTGTTCTTTTCACACCACACCCAATCCTCAGTTCTTTCCCCGCATCGACCTATATTCCTTCCAACCTACACAAACTAACCTCTATACTTTTTATCTCGTACCGACCTCTACTCCTTCTCCACCATAACAAGCATCAATTCTTCCTCAGCACTGTCCTGTCCTTCATCCACTACCCACCCCGCACCAATCTTTAGTTCTACCTCCAAACCCAGCCTCAGTTTTCTCTCCCAGTAGTTTCCTTCTCCACACGCCCAACATGAATTTCTTAACGCCATCACCCATCCTCAGTGTATTCTCCCACCATCCCCAACCCCACCACCCTTCCTCAGCAACAATCACTATTTCTTCATCCCGAAACCCATCCTTAGTTCTATACCAGCACCAATCTATGTTCCTTCTCCGTCGCACCGAACTTTCTACCATGCACCCAGCTGCAGCGCACAGATGGTCAGTTCCGCCTTCACCCTACACCTATCAGTTTCTCACCTGCACGAACCTCAGTTTGTTCTCCCTCCATATTTCTTCCACCCACAATTGTTCGCGCAACATTATTCCTGCATCGCGGTTGTGAAGTTCATGCCATTGCATCTCCGGTGCCAAAATGTTGATGAATTGTCTTTGTTTTCTCATAATATAAACAGCGACAAAGATCTGCTACATTGGAATAAAAATTCACAATTACTGTGCAAATATGTTTTTTCTTGGACAAACCCAACGTAGTTTGGGTGTTTTCTGTTTAAATTCGTGTTTTATTTATTAATTTGTGTTCTTTGCAGTCTAGTTAGAGATGGTATAGTCAATCTTTATATTGCATATAAAAGTCAATGTCTATGTTTTAACTGTATGTTTAAAAAGAATTTTGATTATCTTTTGTTTTGTACCTTTTGACATTTTAGTAATCTAATAGTATGTACCACTTAAATGTAGATGAGTCGTCAATGTATCATGGTGTTAGACTTATAGATGAGTCGTCAACGTATCATGAAGCTAGACTTATAGATGTGTCGTCAACGTATGATGAAGCTAGACTTATAGATGAGTCGTCAACGTATCATGATGCAAGACTTATATATGAGTCGTCAACGTATCATGGTGCTAGACTTATAGATGAGTCCTCAACGTATCATGATGCTAGACTTATAGATGAGTCGTCAACGTATCATGGTGCTAGATTTATAGATGAGTCCTCAACGTATCATGATGCTAGACTATAGATGAGTCGTCAACGTATCATGAAGCTAGACTTATAGATGTGTCGTCAACGTATCATGAAGCTAGACTTATAGATGAGTCGTCAACGTATCATGATGCTAGACTTATAGATGAGTCGTCAACGTATCATGATGCTAGACTTATAGATGTGTCGCCAACGTATCATGATGCTAGACTTATAGATGAGTCGTCAACTTATCATGATGCTAGACTTATAGATGTGTCGTCAACGTATCATGATCCTAGACTTATAATAACGCAGTATTCCAATAAACAATGTTCACTTAAAACATATATGTTCATTCAACATAAATTGTGTTGTTGTGGGGGTTTTCACTCAAAATAAAATAGCCCCGTTCTAAATGTATATTTACTATAAGAGTGTTCCAACGAACACTTGTGTCGCCTTCCAAGGAACACTTGTGTCGCCTTCCGTTTGCTTATGTTCAAGGTTACGTTGCAGGTTAATGTTTTATAAAAAAAAACAAAAAAAAAACGGGCATAACTCTGCCAAAATGAAAGACAGAGTTATAGTCGTGTGTAACAACATTTATTGAGGTGAGATGAAGATGCGTGTGAACTTTTATGAACATATGTCCAATTATTTTCAATTTATGGCCAAGGTTAGGTTGCACTTAGGTTAAAGTGTGACGGACGGACGGACAGACGACGACAGACGACGGACAAAGTGATCATAAAGTGTCTGCCATGCTACGCAGGCGAGACAAAAATTAAGTTGATGCAAGTTACTCAAAATTGATTCAATTTGTTCCCCCCAAAATTTCAAGATTAAATTGGAGATTTATGAAGGTGGTTTATTTACATATTGTTTTAAATGTTCACTCAAAATAAAATAGTTTTGTTCTTCGACCAATATAAAGTTGCTATATACTAGTCAACATTTCTTAGAACCCACCTAAGAATATGTCAAAATAATTCTCATTGTTTGGTGTATTTCGTTCTCATTGTTTTGTGTATTTCGCGATTGATTAGAGATAAAGGTTGAACTGCCGAAAAAAGAGAGTTTAAATCGTCTGCTCTGATTGGCACATTTTAAAGATTTTGAGGCGATGCGTTTTCTTAGAACTAAATTATTACACTTATACAACTGGGTACATAGGTTTTTGTTAAGTACTTCGTCCCAATGTAGCTTTCGATGTTCCTAATTCTAAAATATGCCAACTAAAATTAGTTTGCCATTACGTTTTACTACAAATGCGTTTGCAACAGAATTTTTTGAAATATTTACTGTTAACGCTAAATTACAGAATTTCAAACGGTATTGAATTAAAAGGGAGATGTAGGCAGCTTATACGGAAAGAAAGGCTGGGATTGCATTTGGGGGCCACTGGGGTCAAGGTCACAGTTATTAAAAATAGAAAAATGGTTTCCACTCAATAACTTGTGTTAGGAGTGAGGTATGGTGATGAAACTTGCAGGGTATGTAGCTTATATGGAAAGGCTGGTTGGGATTGCATTTGGTGCCACTGTGATCAAGGTCAAGGTTGCTGTTACTATACATAGACAAATGGTTTCCGCTCAATACATTTTGTTAGGAGTGAGGTATTGCAAAAAATCATGCTGGGTATGTAGCATATATGGAATGGAAGATAATGATAGCATTCGAGGTCACTGGATCAAGGTTGATGTTACTAAAAATATTTTAAAAAAGGCCGATCAATAATTTGTGCAAAGGTCAAGGTCGCTGTTACTAAAAATAGAAACATGGTTTCCACTCAATAAATGTTGTTAAGAGTGAGGTTTGATGATGAAACTTGCAGGGTATATAGCTTATATTGAAAGTCTGGTTGGGATTGTATTTGGTGCCACTGGGATCAAGGTCAAGGTTGCTGTTACTAAATATAGAAATATGGTTTCCGCCCAATACATTTTGTTATGAGAGAGGTATTGCAACAAAACTTACTGGGTAGGTAGCATATATGGAATGGAAGATTGGGAAGGCATTTTGGGTCACTGGGTTAAGGTTGGTGTTACCAAATATAGAAAAAAGGTTCCCTGTCATTAACTTTTGTAAGGAGTAAAGTATTGTGATGAAACTTGCAGGATAGGTAGCTTATATGGAAAAGAGGGTTGGGATTGCATTTGGTGCCACTGGGATCTAGGTCGAGGTCGCTGTTACTAAAAGTAGAAACATGGTTTCCGCTCAATAACTTTTGTTAGGAGTGAGGTATTGCAACAAAACTTGCTGGGTAGGTAACCTATATGGAAAGGAAGATCGGTATTGTATTGTGTGTTACTGGAGGTCAAGGTCATGATCGCTGTTACTAAAAATAGAAAACTGTTTTCTCCTCAATAACTTTTGTTAGGAGTAAGGTATTGTGACGGAACTTGCAGGGTAGGTATCTTATATGGAAAGGACGGTTGGGATTGCATTTGGGGCCAAGAGCAAGGTCACTGTTACTAAAAATAGAAACATTATTTAGACTCAGTAACTTTTGTCAGGAGTGAGGTATTGCGACAAAGCTGGGTAAGTATCTTATATGGAAAGAAAGGTTAGGTTGCATTTGGAGCCACTGGGATCAAGGTCACTGTTACTAAAAATAGTTTACAACTTGTGAAATATTGTATTAAAACGTGCAGGGTATGTAGTTTATATGGAAATGAGGGTTGGGATTGCATTTGGGGTCATTGGGGTCAAGGCCTAGGTAACTGTTACTCAAAATGTAAAAATGGTTTCCGCTCAGTAACTTTTGTTAGGAGTGAGTTATTGCGAAGAAACTTGCTGGGTAGATAGCTTATAAAGAAAGCAAGATTGGCATTGCATTGGGGCCACTGGGGTTAAGGTTAAGGTTGATGTTACTAAAAAGAGTGATGTATTGCGACGAAACTTGCTGGGTAAGTAGCTTATATGGAAAGAAAGATGTGGATTGCACTTGGGGCCACTGGGGTTAAGATTAAGGTCACTGTTACTAAAAATAGAATATGGTTTCGCTCAATAACTTTTGTTAGTAGTTATATATTGCAACGAAACTTGCTGGGTATGTAGCTTTTATGGAAAGAAAGGTTATGATTGCATTTGGTGTCAAGATCAAGGTCAATGTTACTAAAAAATAAAACAAGATATCAATGACCTCGAAGCTCTATTGATAGATTTTGATAGCCAGATCAGCCAAGAGAACCTGTGAAGGTTGTGGAAATGGGGTCACTTTCAGGGAAGTAGTCGACACAAGTTTTCTCTAAATAAATCTATGTAAACAAAGACGGTCACTGGAGCCATGTTTGACATTGAATCAAAATGAATTTTGCTTAGGACCTACTACATGTCATGCCAGTCATTTTAGTAATGGTTCCAAACAATCACTTTTGATTTTTGAGAAGTAGTCGCCACAAAGTTGTATTTTTAAAATCTATTTCAGCTGTGGTGACCATCTTTAATTTCCGACCGACCTGTTTTTAACTTAGGACTAACTAGAAATCAAGAGCAACATTCCTGTCAAGTTTCATGAAAATCCATCAAATCGTTTCAGGAGTAGTCGCCACAAATGTTTCCTATATAACTCCTTGTCAAACATGGCCGCCAGCGGCCATCTTTGACATCGTTTCAAAATGAGTTTTGTTAAGGCCCAACTACATGTCACGTTAGTCATTTTAGTAAAGGTTCCAAATCAATACCACTTATGGTTTTTGAAAAGTAGTCTCAGCAATGTTGTATTTGTATGCCCCGAAGGGTGGCATATAGTAGTCGCACTGTCCGTCGTTCGTTCGTCCGTACAATCGTGTCCGGACAATAATGGACGGATTTTCAAATAACTTTGCATAAGTGTTCACCACAACAAGACGATGTGTCGTGCACAAAATCCAGGTCTGTGGCTTCAAGGTCAAGGTCACACTTGGAGGTCAAAAGTCAAATCGTGTCCGGTCAATAACTCTGGCATTCCTGGACGGATTTTCAAATAACTCAGCAAGATGATGTGTCGCGCACAAAATCCAGGTGTGTGACCCCAAGGTCAAGATCACACTTAGACGTCAAAGGTCACTTCAGGTGCATTTGTCACAGTGACATTTCTTGTTAAAATCTATTTTTAGCTGTGGTGGCCATATTGTATTTCCGGCCGACTTATGATCCTTATACACTTATGACCAACTAGACATCAAGAACAACATTCCTGTAAAGTTTCATGAAAAAAAATCCATCAAATAGTTTCAGAAGAGTAGTCGCCACTAGCTTTTCCTATATAACACTATGTAAAAGATGTCCTTTGGCCATGTTTGACATCAAATCAAAATGTCGTGCCAGTCATTTTGGTAAAGGTTCCAAATCAATATCAATTATGGTTTTTGAGTAGTAGCCAGTAACTTGTATTTTTAAAATCTGTCTTTAGTCGTGGCGGCCATTTCGAATTTCCGGCCGACCTGATGTTTGCTAGGATCAACGAGACGTCAAGACCAACATTCCTGTGAAGTGTCATGAAAATCCGTAGTTTCAGAGGAGTAGTCGCCACAAGTTTTCCCTATATATGTAAACAAAGATGGCCGCTGGTGGCCATGTTTGACATTGAATCGAAATGAATCTTGGTTAGGACCAAGGACCAAGTACATGTCGTACCAGTCATTTTGGTAAAGGTTCCAATTCAATATCACTTACCTTTTTTGAGTAGTCGTCACAAAGTCGCATTTTTAAAATCTATTTTAGCAGTGACGGCCATCTTGAATTTCCTACCGACCCGATGTTTTGCTAGGATCAACTAGACATCAAGAGCAACATATAACTCTATGTAAATAAAGATGGCCGCTGGCGGACATGTTTGACATAAAATCAAAATGAACTTTGGTTACGACCGACTACAGGTCATGCCAGTCGGTTTCTTATGGTTTTTGATAAGTAGTCGCCAGAATATCGCATTTTTAAAATCTATTTTTAGCCGTGGAGGCCATCTTGAATTTCTGACCGACCTGATTTTTTGCTAGGATCAACTGGACATCAAGAGCAACATTCCTGTGAAGTTTCATGAAAATCCGTCATGTAGTTTCAGATGAGTAGCCGCCACAATAAAAGTTTACGGGGGGACAGAGAGACGGACGACGACCCCGCATCACGGCATAAGAATAATTTCCGCTCAGTAACTTTTATTAGGAGTGAGGTAATCGACGAAAGTTGCTGGGTATGTAGCTTATATGGGAAGATAGGTTGGGATTGTATTTGGGGTGGGGGTGGTGGGGGTGGGGGTTAGATGAGTAGCCGCCACAATAAAAGAAACTTTTACGGGCGGACAGACAGACAGACAGACGGACGACGGACCCCGCACCACGGCGTAATAATGATTTCCGCTCAGTATTTTTTTATTATGAGCGAGGTATTGCGACAAACTTGCTGGGTAGGTAGTTTATATGGAAAGGAAGGTCGGGATTGCATTTGGGGCCACTGGGATCAAAGTCAAGGTCACCATTACTAAAACAGAAAAATGATTTCCGCTCAGTAACTTTTGTTAGGAGTGAGGTATTGCAACAAAACTTGCTGGGTAGATAACATATGCGGAAAGGAAGATCAGCTTGCATTTGGGGTTACTGGGGGGTCAAGGTCATGGTCGACGTTGCTAAAAATAGAACAATGGTGACTGCTCAATAACTTTTGTTATGAGTAAGGTATTGTGACGAAACTTGCAGGTTAGGTAGTTTATATGGAAAGAAGGATTAGGACTGCATTTGAGATCACTGCGGTCAAGGTTACCATTACTAAAAACAGAAAAATGATTTCCACTCAGTAACTTTTGTTAGGATGTTAGGAGTGAGGTATTGCAACAAAACTTGCTGGGTATATAACATTTATGGAAAGGAAGATAGGGATTGTATTTGGAGGGGGGTTAGGGGTTAGGGTTAGGGTCAAGGTCGATTTTGCTAAAAATAGACAAATGTTTCTGCTCAATAACTTGAGTAAGGAGTAAGGTATTGTGACGAAACTTGCAGGGTAGGTAGCTTCTATGGAAAGGAGGATTGGGATTGTATTTGGGGCCACTGGGGTCAAGGTCACCATGACTCAAAACAGAAAAAATGATTTCCGCTCAGTAACTTTTATTAGGAGTGAGGTGTTGTGACGAAACTTCCTGGATAGGTAGCTTATATGGAAAGGAAGGCTGGGATTGTATTTGGGGGTCAAGATTACTGTTACTAAAAATAGAGAAATGGTGTTCGCTCACTATTTGTCGTTAGGAATAAGGTATTGTGATGAAACTTCCTCGGTAGGTAGCTTAGGAAGGTAGGAAAGGTAGGTTGGGATTGCATTTGGGGTTACTGGGGTCAAGGTCACGGTTTACTAAAAAAAAATATAGAACAATAGGTCAATGACCTTGAAGCTCTACTGATAGGTTTTTGATAGCTAGATCAGCATTCCTGTGAAGTTTCATGGAAATCCGTTTAGTTTCAGAGGAGTAGTTGCTACAAGTTTTCATTATATAACTCTATGGAAACAAAGATGGCCGCTGGCGGCCATGTTTAACGTCAAATCAAAATAACTTTTTGACAAGGATCAACATCACATCATACTGATCATTTTAGAAAAAGTCCCATATAGTTTTCAAGAAGTAGTCGCTACAAACTTGTATTTTGAAAATCTATTTTTAGCCATGGCGGCCATTTTGAATTTCCGGCCGACCTGAAATTTCGCTAGGATCAATTAGACATCAAGAGCAACATTCCTGTGAAGTTCCATGAAAATCCGTCAAGTAGTTACAGAGGAGTAGTCGCTACAATTTTTTAATAGATAACTCTATGTAAACAAAGATGGCAGCTGACAGCCATGTTTAACATCGAATGAAAACGATTTCCGACAAGGACCAACATCGTTTCATGCTGATCATTTTAGAAAAAGTGCCATATCAATATCACTTATAGTTTTCAAGAAGTAGTCGCTACAAACTTGTTTTTTGAAAATCTATTGTTAGCTGTGGCGGCCATCTTAAATTTCTGACCAACCTGAAATATTGCTAGGATCATTTTGATATCAAGAGCAACATTCCTGTGAAGTTTCATGGAAATCCGTTGAGTAGTTTCAGAGGAGTAGTCGCTACAAGTTTTCATTATATAACTCTATGGAAACATGGTTAACGTCACATCAAAATAATTTTCGACACGGATCAACATCATTCCATACTGATCATGTTAGACAAAGTCCCAGATCAATATCACTTATGGTTTTCAAGAAGTACTCGCTTCAAACTTGTTTTTTGAAAATCTATGTTTAGCTGTGGTGGCCAGCTTGAATTTCCGACCAACCTGAAATGTTGCTAGGATCATTTAGACATCAAAAGCAACATTCCTGTGAAGTTTCATGGAAATCCATTGAGCCATTTCAGGAGTTGTCGCTACAAGTTTTTACTAAATAACTCTATGTAAATAAAGATGGCCGCTGGCAGCCATGCAAAACGATTTTTGACAAGGACCAACATCATGTCATACTGATCATTTTAGAAAATGTCCTATATCAATATCACTTCTAGTTTTCAAGAAGTAGTCGCTACAAACTTGTTTTTTAAAAATCAATTTTTAGATTTGGTGGCCATCTTGGATTTCACATCAACTTGAATTTTTGCTAGGATCAACTAGACTTCATGAGCAACATTTCTGTAAAGTTTCATGAAAATCCATTCAGTAGTTTCAGAGGAGTAGTCGCTACAAAAAAAAGGTTTATGGACAACAGACGGACGGACGGACGGACTCCGCACCACGGCATAAGCTCTGCTGATCTCTGATCAGTAGAGCTAAAAATGGTTTCCGTTCTGTAACTTTTGTTAGGATTGAAGTATTGCGATGAAACTATCTTGTAGGTAGCTTATATGGAAATGAAGCTTGGGATTCCATTTGGGGTCAATGTCAATGCTGTTACTAAAATAGAAAGTGGGCCTGTAGACGCCCTACTGGAATGATGTGATTCAAAAACATAAACATGAGAGGCCAACCCAAGAAACATGTTTCCTGTATACGACTCTATGTAAACTTTGGGTTATTGTGGCGGCCATTTAGAATATTTGACAATGAAAAAAAAACACTTGATAGAGGCCAACAACAGGAACATGTATGATATTTAACTAGAATGGAATAAATGGTAATATGTCATTTGATAAATGTCCTTAAATTTGACCTAAGTTTAGCCATAGTGGCCATCATGGATGACTGGAGGCCCCAAAAACACATCTGAGGGGGACTAACCCAAAGATCATTGTGATTAAGTAAAATTCATCAAAATCCTTCAAGCGGTTTCAGAGATGTCATTTTTAACGTTTTCCTATATAACTCTATGTAAACTTTGGGGCGCTGTGTCGGCCATTTTGATTATTCGACGATAACGAAAAACACAAACTTGATAGAGGCTCACCCAAGGAACATGTTTATGATATTTCACAAGAATGGAATGTGGTTTCGGAGATGTTGTTTGAAATTTCCTTAAATTTGACCTTATTTTAGACATGGCGACCATCTTGGATGACTGGCGGCCGCGAAAAACAAAAATCTGAGAGGGACTATCCTAAATATCATCGTGATTAAGTTTCATCAAAATCCTTCAAGAGGTTTCAGAGATGTCATTTTTAACCTTTTCCTATATAACTCTATGTAAACTTTGGGTCGCCTTGGTGGCCATTTTGATTATTCGACGATAACGTAAAACAAAAACTTGAGAGGCCAACCCAAGGAACATGTAAAGAATGGAATAAGTGGTTTTCGGGGAGATATAGTTTGAAATTTCCTTAAATTTTATGTCACCTAGTTTTAGTCATGGCGGCCATGTTGGATGACTGGCAGCTGCAAAAAACACAAATCTGAGAGGGACTATCCCAAAGATTATTGTGATTTAAGTTTCATCATTGTGATTTAAGTTTCATCAAAATCCTTACAAGCGGATGTCATTTGTAGCCTTTTCCTATATATCTCTAAACTTTTGAGTCGCCATTTTGATTATTCGACGATAACGAAAAATACAAACTTGATAGAGGCCAACCCAAGGAACATGTTTATGGTATTTCACAATAATGGAACAAGTGGTTTCGGAGATGTTGTTTGAAAATTCCCTAAATTTGACCTAGTTTTAGCCATGGTGGCCATCTTGGATGAATAGTGGCCATGAAAACACAAATCTGAGAGTAACATTGTGATAAATTTTCATCAAAGTCCTTCAAGCGGTTTCAGAGAAGATGTCGATTTTATAAAATTGCTAACAGACAGACGGACGGATGGAACACCTGATTTGAGTGGATTTTCCACGTTTCTTGTTGTATAGTGAATAATTGAAAAGAATGAAATGAAAAGTAAATATGAATGGGATAACATCGTGTTCAACACATATAATGACATAATTATAAAGAAACGATATGTATGAACATTCCATCAGAATTACCACCGATATTGCTTCGACCGACACAGCAGAGGGTCTGCAGCTTGTAACCTAACTATGGCAATCTTGGACGACAGGTTGCATCAAAAAACACAACCATGACAAAGACCATCCGCGGAATAGTTTGGCAAAGGATTCGGTGGAAATATATGTTTCATAAAATAATTTATAAAATCTGCATTGCAGTTTTTGAGAAAAATGTGCAGTTTAGGTAAAACTGACTGAACGGTTTCTGAGGAGATGTTGTTTAAAGTTAATAACGGTATGGACAGACAGACATATGATGGGCAACGGACGAAGAGTGGTCTCATGAACAAATGAACCAGAAGGGTTTTAACTGAAAGAAGGCATAACTCTACACCGAGTAAGGAAGAACTGTTAGTAAGAAAGAACTGCTACAGTTCATGACCAAAGATCAATTTTTGGCCATGTTACGAGCTATATTAGGCTGCAGGTTAAGGTTTTATGAAAATGGGCTCTTCAGAAATGAATTGAATTGTATTTTATAGTCGCACCAACAGCTAAGGTCATATGGCGACTTTCCAGCTTCTACTGGTGGAGGAAGACCCCAGGTGCCCCTCCTGGCAATTTGTGTACACGGGCGGGCACCTGGATAGAACCACCGATGTTCCGCAAGCCAGCTGGATAGCTTCCTCACATAAAGATTCCTAGGCCCCTGGGGATCTAACCTACAGCAGTGAGGGGCAAGTGATTGCAAGTCAGAGACTCTATCTTCAGAAATGAAAGTCAAGAGCTATTGGACATGACAATGGCATTGAATGATTGTTAAGAAGTGTAAACGTTTCATGACAGTAGGTCAATACTTTGCCAAGTTACGAGCTAGGTTAGGTTGCCAGTTTACGTTTTATAAAAAGGGGCATAACTCTGCCGACATGAAATTCAGAGTTATTTGACATGTCTATGGCATTTGAGAAAAGAACTGTATAAAGTTTCATTAACATAGGTCTTTCAGCATTTTGCCAAATAGCGAGCTCGGTCAGATTCCAGGTTCAAGTTTTATGAAAAGGGGAATGACTCGGCCAAAATGAATGTCAGAGTTATTGGATACGTGGAACAGTGCAAAGACATTCCTTGGGGTAACAAGAATATATTTGTGAAGTTTCATGAACATAGGTCAAATACTTCTGTTTATGGCCAGCTATGAGCTCAGTTAGGTTGCAGGTTAAAGTTTTATGAAAAGGGGCATAACTCTGCCAGAAAGAAAGTCACATGTGTTACGACCTTCCGCTAAAGGTAATAATTTGTGAAGTTTGATGAACACTGGTCAAATACATTTCAAGTTATGGTCGGTTATAGATTGGTTTGGTTGCAGTTTCAAGTGTTATGCAAAGGGGCATTATTCTGCCAAAATAAAAGTCAAAAGTTATTGGACATATATAACGACATTCCTTGAGATAAGATGAAGGTGTGTGAAGTTTCATGAAGATGTCAAATACTTTTCAAGTCATGGCCAAGGTCAAGTTGCAGGTGTGATGGACGGACAACGACAACGAAGGACGGACGATGGACAATGGGATCCCCACTTCTTGGACTGTATGAAGTTTGAAGAGTATAGGGCTATCGGTAAGTTAGACAATAACTTTATATAAGTAATAAACAAATTCTTTGCATATGGCAGTTTATTTCTTCACAAATACGTAAACTTTATTTAACTTTGAGATTATACACATCCATATACACAGCAATCACGACAGGTAACATCTAACAATAACTTCTCCCTTCAACACCCCACAAACTATATGTCAACCCAGACAATATAACTGCACCCCAAAAATTTAACAACAGCAACTTCTACCTTCAGCACACCGCAAACAATTTTAAGTGTTTACCATACTTTTAAACCAGCCAGATGGCTCAGAATTTCAAATACTGACTACATTTATTTGTGAAGATTTACTTCCTGTATTTTCTTCAACAGTCACTTAATAATGAAGTGCCCGATTTATGAATAGAAAATATGAGATCAATTAAAAATACCTGGGAGAACACCAAGTCCGAAAGAGGCTATAAATAGAAACTCCACCATTAAGAAACTGCAGTTGGTCGATAGGCTTCCTCCCGTTTCGGTCCCTAAGCGCATTCCCTTTCAGACCTCCCTTTCGGTTTCTTAGAAGTGGAGATTTCTCTTTATAGCTTCCATCCTATACATCAACCCGGACAGTTAACTTCTCCCTTCAACACTCCTCAAGCTATATGTCAACCCTGATAATATTATGTAAATGAACATATAGTTTACATCTATTTGTTTATCATTTAAACGTACAAAAGCATCACCTGAATCCATAGTTATCGTTGTTGTCAGGATACTTTGAAAGTCATATTAATTTGTATTGCTTCATGTTGGTAATACTTGAATTAACATAATAATCGAATCATTTTGCATGGTTAAGGATGAACAAAATCAAAATATCAACACCTCAAAGATCTGCCCATCAATATCTTAATTGGTCTTCAACAGGTTGTCTTTCTTCCCTACACCATAACTCGTCAATAATTTTTAATCTGTATAAAAGGAAATATACCTTACAAAAACCAATTAAGATAGTGTTCTGTTGGCATATTTAAAATTAGAAATGTTCATCTGGTAAAATTGTAGATTGCCCTGTAGGAATTTTTTTTTTCAAGCATGCAAGAACAAAATGCTGTTTCTCTATCAATTAAACAACTTTATACTGTTGCAAAACCTGCATATCTTTAATACTATAGGATTAAGTATTTTTACAAATGCACACATCTATATACTGCACATTTACAAATGGGTAGTTTGTTTCAGGCATCTAGGGCCCATAATTTAACAAGAGGTCAATGAACTTGAAGCTCTACTGATTGATTTTGATTTCAGGAAGTAGTGACTACAAACTTGATTTTTGAAAATCTATTTTTAGCCGTGGCGGCCATCTTGAATTTCCGGCCGACCTGAAATTTTGCTAGGATCAATTAGACATCAAGAGCAACATTTCTGTGAAGTTTCATGAAAATCCGTCAAGTACTTTCAGAGGAGTAGTCGCTACAAGTTTTCATTATATAACTCTATGTAAACAAAGATGGCCACTGGCAGCCATGTTTAACGTCGAATCAAAATAATGTTCAACTCGGATAACCATCATGTCATGCTGATCATTTTAGAAAAAGTCCCATATCAATATCTCTTAAAGTTTTCAAGAAGTCGTCGCTACAATCTTATTTTTTTTAAATCTATTTTTAGCCGTGGCGGCCATCTTGATTTTCCGGCCGACCTGAAATTTTGCTAGGATCAATAAGACATCAAGAGCAACATTCCTGTGAAGTTTTATGAAAATCCGTAAAGTAGTTTCAGAGGAGTAGTCGCTACAAGTTTTCATTATATAACTCTATGTAAACAAAGATGGCCACTGGCAGCCATGTTTAACGTCGAATCAAAACGATTTTCGACAAGGACCAACATCATGTCAAGCTGATCATTTTAGAAAAAGTCCCATATCAATATCTCTTATAGTTTTCAAGAAGTAGCGCTACAAACTTATTTTTAAAAAATCTCTTTTTAGCCGTGGCGGCCATCTTGAATTTCCGGCCGACCTGAAATTTTGCTAGGATCAATTAGACATCAAGAGCAACATTCGTGTGAAGTTTCATGAAAATCCGTCAAGTAGTTTCAGAAGAGTAGTCGCTACAAGTTTTCATTATATAACTCTATGTAAACAAAGATGGCCGCTGGCAGCCATGTTTAACGTCTGATCAAAACGATTTTCGACAAGGACCAACATCATGTCTTTAGAAAAAGTCCCATATCAATATCACTTATAGTTTTCAAGAAGTAGTCGCTACAAACTTGTATTTTGAAAATCTATTTTTAGCCATGGCGGCCATCTTGAATTTCCGGCCGACCTGAAATTTTGCTAGGATCAATTAGACATCAAGAGCAACATTTCTGTGAAGTTTCATGAAAATCCGTCAAGTAGTTTCAGAGGAGTAGTCGCTACAAGTTTTCATTATATAACTCTATGTAAACAAAGATGGCCACTGGCAGCCATGTTTAATGTCGAATCAAAATAATGTTTGACTCGGATAACCATCATGTCATGCTGATCATTTTAGAAAAAGTCCCATATCAATATCACTTATAGTTTTCAAGAGATAGTCGCTACAAACTTATTTTTTAAAAATCTATTTTTAACTGTGGCAGCCATTTTGAATTTCTGGCCGATCTGAAATTTTGCTAGGATCAATAAGACATTAAGAGCAACATTCCTGTAAAGTTTCATGAAAATCCGCCAAGTAGTTTCAGAGGAGTAGTCGCTACAAGTTTTTACTATATAACTCTATGTACACAAAGATGGCCGCTGGCAGCCACGTTTAACGTCGAATCAAAACAATTTTTGATAAGGACCAACATCATGTCATGCTGATCATTTTAGAAAAAGTCCCATATCAATATCACTTATAGTTTTCAAGAAGTAGTCGCTACAAACTTGTATTTTGAAAATTTATTTTTAGCCGGGGCGGCCATCTTGAATTTCCGGCCGACCTGAAATTTTGCTAGGATCATTTAGACATCAAGAGCAACATTCCTGTGAAGTTTCATGAAAATCCGTCAAGTAGTTTCAGAGGAGTAGTCGCCACAAGTTTTCATTATATAACTCTATGTAAACAAAGATGGCCGCTGGCAGCCATGTTTAACGTCAAATCAAAACGATTTTCGACAAGGACCAACATCATGTCATGCTGATCATTTTAGAAAAAGTCCCATATCAATATCACTTATAGTTTTCAAGAAGTAGTCGCTACAAACTTGAATTTAAAAAATCTATTTTTAGCTTTGGCGGCCATCTTGGATTTCACATCAACATGAATTTTTGCTAGGATCAACTAGACTTCATGGGCAACATTTCTGTAAAGTTTTATGAATATCCATCCAGTAGTTTCAGAGGAGTAGTTGCTACAAATAAACGGACGGACGGACAGACGGACGGACGACGGACGCCACACCACGGCATAAGCTCTGCTGATCTCTGATCAGTAGAGCTAAAAATGGATATTCTTTGTTTCAGGCATCTAGGGCCCATAATTTACCAAAATGGGTATTCTTTGTTTCAGGCATCTAGGGCCCATACATTTACAAATGGGTATTCTTTGTTTCAGGCATCTAGGGCCCATACATTTACAAATGGGTATTCTTTGTTTCAGGCATCTAGGGCCCATACATTTACAAATGGGTTTTCTTTGTTTCAGGCATCTAGGGCCCATACATTTACAAATGGGTTTTCTTTGTTTCAGGCATCTAGGGCCCATACATTTCAAATGGGAATTCTTTGTTTCAGGCATCTATGGCCCATACATTTACAAATGGGTCTTCTTTGTTTCAGGCATCTAGGGGCTATACATTTACAAATGGGTCTTCTTTGTTTCAGGCATCTAGGGCCCATACATTTACAAATGGGTCTTCTTTGTTTCAGGCATCTAGGGGCTATACATTTACAAATGGGTCTTCTTTGTTTCAGGCATCTAGGGCCCATACATTTACAAATGGTTTTTTTTGTTTCAGGCATCTAGGGCCCATACATTTCAAATGGGAATTCTTTGTTTCAGGCATCTATGGCCCATACATTTACAAATGGGTCTTCTTTGTTTCAGGCATCTAGGGGCTATACATTTACAAATGGGTCTTCTTTGTTCAGGCATCTATGGCCCATACATTTACAAATGGGTATTCTTTTTTTCAGGCATCTAGGGTCCATACATTTACAAATGGGTCTTCTTTGTTTCAGGCATCTAGGGGCTATACATTTACAAATGGGTATTCGTTGCTAATTGTACATTTAACAAATGGGTTTTCCTTGTTTCACGCATCTATGGGGACTTCATTTATCTAATGTGTCTTTTTTTTAATGTCTAAATACACCTATGAATATTTTATAACAAAAAATACTTATTTAAGGTGTCATCAAAAAAAAATGTTTTGAAACATAAAATCCATGATTAATTTTTTATTGATATTTATGCAAGTAAAAGAAATATCCTCTAACCATTGTTAAAAAATTAGTTTTGAAAAACACTTCCATACAGGCTTGCCATGTGCTCTTTTCAGTACAGAACTCTAAAATGTTTTCATATTTAAATGCTGTGTTCATAATGTATCAATGAAGATTATTTTATTTGTCAATTGCTCAGTAAAGCTGATTTTTTTTGGATTTGCTCAATCTACTGCATTTTAGACATATACATACTCGGAAGTCTAGCCACGGAATTTATTAATACTCCCTGCACACAAACATTGTTTAAACATTGAGTGTTATTCGTTATTGCACACTAAAATTGTTGTAAATAAATATACATAAAAATAGATAAAGATGAAAATATCCAAATATTTAACAACAACAACAACAGCATATTAACAACAGATCTTTCTTTTGACATCCAATAAACAATAGATAATTCTACATAAGATTTATGACTTCACAAAAAATCAGTTTTCAAAGAATTGAGATTTAATGATTCAAACAGATCATCTTCCAAAAAAAAAAAGTTCACTTTAACAAAATACATCACAAATGGTCAAGACGTTTACAAGAGACTATGCATATCCAAATATTTGAAATTTACACGTTCTTATTAGATATTTTTGTTGTAAAACTGAGAAATAATGTTTTTTCCCCAATTACAATACATTTTTCCAAAACATTTTTTTTTGTACCACAAGAGATGTTTAAAGGGACAAGTTAATAATCAAACAAGTTATGTAGAAAAACTAACCCGATGCTGTGAGTTAACAGTCAAGATTGCCAATGTGTCCCTTTAAAAAAAACAGTTTTAGGAAAAAACACCAGAATTGGCTCTTTTAGTTCAGATTAATATACATACACTTATATTTTTGGATTGTTTTTCTTATTAGGTATATAGTTTTATGCAAATGAACCATTTTTAATTTATATGAAATTTCAAAACAGATCTATGACCTTCTGCATGTTCAGTAACAGACAATACCAACTTCTAGGGCAGCTTACATCGTTTCACTCAATTAACCATAGGCAAACATGCTAGAGAGATAACTATTGTCTAATGCCTTCAGGCTTCGATTACATTAACATCTTTTTGGTAACATAAAATGCATAATTACACCTGTTGAACAACTGAAGGCCGTACACTTTAAATGCATTGTAATTTGTTATTTTCAATTTGCAGATTAATGGTTCATACACACTATACACCTACATGTATAACTCCCATTTGCAAAGAAGAAATGGCAGCATGCACCAAATGTCAATTTCTATAATTGCTATGCTAAATAATGTGAATATCATACTTCAGTTAAGTTTATATGTATGAAACAGAACATTGTTTATCGTGAGTTATCGTATATTTTATGTTTTTGGAGTTCCATTGTAAGCAAGTTCTCTGTTTAAACATATTTATTTTAGATCAGTTGCAAAACAAGTTCTTGCAGTTCTTGCAAAGTTATATTTATCACTCTCGAAGGTTTCCTGAGTTAAGAACCAGTACTAAGCAGTGTGGATTAATTATTATTAACTTACATGGCGACGGCGACGATCTAACCCACAAACTTTTGATCTGGAGTCGGATGCATTACCACTGGACCACGCACTCCACTAAACATAAACAAGGTCCTTCACTTGTTCTTTGGACTCGTGAAATTATTGTTTACAACTGCACACCCGCAAAAAGCCCCGTTGTGAGTTTTTATTATTTTACAAATAAACAATGAATGACATAACACATGATAAATCACCGTAAAAACAATAATTAAGAAATAGAACATCATTTACGGTGAATTATCGTGCAATATATCACGGTTTGGAGTTCAATTGTCACGAGCCCAAAGGGCGAGTGATTTTATTGTTTACAATTGAAAGATAAAAATTGATATATTACAAGATAATTCACCGTAAACGATGTTCTATTTCTTTTCTAATACCCCTAAAATGTGAAAATAACGCACACATCTGAAATCTTTCGCACTGTTTTGCTTACTCTCCTAACGTTGCAAACGTTACAGGGATATCTTTCGCACTGCCTTGCTTATTCTCCTAACATTGCAAACGTTACAGTGATATATCGTTGAATATAACGAGATATTTTAAACTCGGCTATATAGTGCGGGTGTATTAGAATACATGATAAATCACAGTAAATGTAAACAATGTTCTTTTCCTTAAACTAGTACAGGACAACGACATCAGTCTCACTCTACTAATGAAGTTGTGTCATGGTATGACGGTAACCAATCAATGTGCCTTCCAAGGTCACATGCATATATTCAAGTGATATATCATAAGTGATATATCATAGATTTATTATATCAAGATATTTTAAACTAGACTAAGAATTTGTCATTAAACAAGGAAAATTAGTTTCAAGTTGCATTTTGACAATTGTTTGGGTAAGAAACATTCATCCAAAACATAATTTTGCCCCTTTTAGTACATTACATTATTTTTCAGGGTCGACACATAAAAATTTTCTCATTCTTCCTTATGGCCAGCATTTTTCATTTGTTAACTGATTTGCAAGCCAAAATGTAGGAAACGGGTAAGGCGAAAAAAAAGAAAGGAATATGGTTTCATTCGCAAGAATATTCAGCTGCTATGTTCAAGAAATATGGATCAGGAAAATTTCGTCTACCGGTACTTTTTACATCCCAGGAACTAGTTTTTTGTAAAACACATTTTTTCTCTCAAATTTTGCCAATTTTAGGATCAAAGGGTCTCTATGAAAATCCTAAAAAAAAAAATAGACTGGCCTAGATACATGTTCCTATATATGCAACATATACAAGATAACTCAGAAAGAATAAAGTCAACTTGCTATTACGATGGCACATGCGTTGTTGCTTCGAAAAATAGCGCAATATGTAAGATTTATAGCATACTTTTTTGAGTATATATGCAATTTATACTGCTCGAGGTCCGAGAGCGCAGTATAAACGCATACGAAAAAAATATGCTATAAATGTTTTGTACCATAGCCATTTATCCAAGTATATGCGTGCAAGAAGTTTTAGGGAGTTGCAGTTTTCAGTGAAAATATCAGCTCGATCCAATCAAGAAATAGAATTATCATGCGGCATGAGCATGACCCATGTTTTGATTATTGCAGCCAATTGCCTTTGTATATTATTGGGCAACTATAACTGCCGAATCTCGTCATTTATAGCACGTCTGAAATAAACCGGCATTTATAGCATGGTTTAGGCTCATCCCTTCAGGTTTATGAAAATTATTTCATAAGCAAGAACAAAGGAAAACCATTAGAGCTATGGTACAAAATATATTTACATCATATTTATCTGTCTAATGATATGAAACAAGTATAATGGATGGGGAAAAAACATTGTATGTTAACATGATGCATAAATAATACATGTATATATATGAATATATTGAGAGGGAGGTGGGTTTTTTTAATCGACACTGTTTCACTAATACAGTGTCATAGGTCTAACCAACAGAATGTTCCAGATAATAAATTAACATTATATTTTAATTACAGCCAGAGATTTTCGTTATAGATTTTCCTTATTTGACTGTGAATACTAGTTTGGATTAAATGGAATGTAGCCATGCAGAAAAACAATCTTTATTATTGATAGTTTTGAAAAACTTTAAAAATAATTTCCTGATTTATAGGGGTGGGGAAAAAACAGCAACGGTATGGAAAAAAAAAAGTATACTATAGTACAAGTGTAACAAGAGGTCAATGCCCTTGAAGCTCTACTGATTGATTTTGATTTTAGGAAGTAGTCGCTACAAACTTGTTTTTTGAAAAATTATTTTTAGCCGTGGCGGCCATCTTGAATTTCCGGCCGACCTGAAATTTTGCTAGGATCAATAAGACATCAAGAGCAACATTCCTGTGAAGTTTCATGAAAATCCGTCAAGTAGTTTCAGAGGAGTTGTCACTACAAGTTTTCATGATATAACTCTATGTAAACAAAGATGGCCGCTGACAGCCATGTTTAACGTCGAATCAAAATAATGTTTGACTCTGATAACCGTCATGTCATGCTGATCATTTTACAAAAAGTCCCATATCAATATCACTTATAGTTTCAAGACGTAGTCGCTACAAACTTCTTTTTCAAAAATCTATTTTTAGCTGTGGTGGCCATCTTGAATTTCTGGCCGATCTGAAATTTTGCTAGGATCAATTAAACATTAAGAGCAACATTCCTGTAAAGTTTCATGAAAATCTGCCAAGTAGTTTCAAAGGAGTAGTCGCTACAAGTTTTTACTATATAACTCTATGTAAACAAAGATGGCCGCTGGCAGCCATGTTTAACGTCGAATCAAAATAATGTTTGACTCGGATAATCATCATGTCATGCTGATCATTTTAGAAAATGTCCCATATCAATATCACTTATTGTTTTCAAGAAGTAGTCGCTACAAACTGGTATTTTGAAAATTTATTTTTAGCCGTGGCGGCCATCTTGAATTTCCGGCCAACCTGAAATTTTGCTAGGATCAATTAGACATCAAGAGCAACATTCCTGTGAAGTTTCATGAAAATCCGTCAAGTAGTTTCAGAGGAGTAGTCGCTACAAGTTTTCATTATATAACTCTATGTAAACAAAGATGGCCGCTGCAGCCATGTTTAACGTCGAATCAAAACGATTTTCGACAAGGATCAACATCATGTCATGCTGATCATTTTAGAAAAGTCCCATATCAATATCACTTATAGTTTTCATGAAGTAGTCGCTACAAACTTGTTTTTTAAAAACCTATTTTTAGATCTGGCGGCCATCTTGGAATTTACATCAACATGAATTTTTGCTAGGATCAACTAGACTTCATGGGCAACATTTCTGTAAAGTTTCATGAAAATCCATTCAGTAGTTTCAGAGGAGTAGTCGCTACAAAAAAAGTTTACGGACAGACGGACGGACGCTGACGCCGCACCACGGCATAAGCTCTGCTGATCTCTGATCAGTAGAGCTAAAAATGCATTATATGACCAGTAAAGAATTTTGCATTCATTAGCAGTGTTTTTTTTTGCTTTAAATCATATTTATCAAAATCCATATATGGTTATTTAGAACTATGACATCATCATTTTCAAAATAGCGACTCCATTATCCGTTTTAGAACAACCTTCAAATGGTCATATCTTCTTTGTTTATCATCAGATTTTGAAAATTGTTTCACCTTTTTCTATTTTTTTAGAACTCTACATAATGACTGTTTGGCAGTTTGGCTACATTACTTTTAATTTCAACAACATTTTATTTCAAGTTATGAATGGAATTGGAGGAGAACAGGCAATGCCTATAGAAGACAACTCACGGTACAATATTGTACTATACTCTTTAAAAGAAGTTTTGGACCATGGCTGTGTTTGAAACCCATACAATGATCACTGAACCATGACATTCAACCATAACCCTTATTATCTCAGCTGATAAATCACAATAGATCAACAATCAACAATAATTATCGTTTACAATGAAAGTTTGCGAAAAAATAATAATCTTTTTTATTGGTTACTCGAATGTGTCCGTAATTGTTACTTTTTATGGACTTTGCAACATTTTTTACAGACCCTGTGTGTTCGGGATAATTTTTTAAAATCAAATCTTGTTAGTGGAATTTAATGTTTCTGGTACCAAATTAACTGGGTAGGGTAGACCTTGGTTACTAAAAAAAGATAGTTAAATTTTGTCCACTAGTTTTATTTTTATATGACTTTATATACCCTGGTCCAAAACTTTTTTTACCGGGTATATTTTAGATGTAAGTCAGCCCAGTCAACAGAACTTTACATGAATCAACTTTTTATTAAAAACCTTTTTTCAACAGTTTACTTATCAAATGTTCTCATGATTGCATTCAATGCTTGCCCAATAAGCAGATCTATGTGGAGTAAACTTTTTTCAGAAAGCGATGTTTAACTAGGCTTGACACATGTTGCAGACTCACATACCTACATACCCAGAGTACTTGTTCGGATTTTTTCCTTTTGTTTCATGAAAAAGGTAATGTAATAAATAATACAGAGAATCTGGTTTCAGCGAGTTGGTTCATTTATTTAGATAAGAGGCTCACTACAAAACAGATTGATTTCGGCTCGTTGTTCATTTAAAAACTGCGATGGGCTACACCCATCTCCGTGTTTAAATGAACAACGAGCCGAAATCAATCTGTTTTGTAGTGAGCCTCTCAGAATATCTACATTCTCTAACTTCCTTTCATTAATAGTTAGAGCATGGTATAGCTCCACCCGCTGAATTAAACTGTTTAAAGCATTGTATTCATCAAAGAACATTTTACCAACCATCCTTCAAAGCATATTTAGCACGGTCGCCAACATTTCCTTTGTATTTGCACAGCTGTAAATCATTTAATTAAAAAATAACACCTGTCAGAGTGACTGGTGTACTCCAACTACTATCGGAAGTTAAGAGCATGGCAGACAGATGAAATGGACATGCTACAAAACAGAGTATGGTGTCATCTCATTGGTTGATTAAACACCTCGTCGATGGGCGACGCCTATTTCAATTTTTAATTCAACCAACTTTATATGTGCTACTGACCAAATGGTATCTGCTTTGATTAACTTTTCATAAAAACAAAGGGAAAACAAGTAAACAGAGTGAATAGGGGAACCAAAACACAGCCAGTGTGTGTATACCCAAACGTGAATATATTAAATATATTATCAAAAGATAACAAAAAATAACAAGCTATATAGTATACACATATTAAATTAGATAACAACTGTTTTATTAGTAATTTCAGTAGCAGTGAGTTCAGCGATAACAGTTACGTAGATACAGAAGACGAATGTAAACAGAGATTATGGTCTATGATTTTTTTTGCGAGATTAACAGTACGGCTGTCACACAGCAATCACCGTCAATCTACCATTAAATTATTATGTTTTTTTTAAACATTTAACATTTTCCAATTTTTATATTGTATTTCTGAAAATAATATATACACACCAAATTTATGTCTAATATTTACGGCAAGAAACTAAAAAAGTCAAGAAAACATTGTTAAATTAAATAAATATTAAAGAAATTTCTACATGCGGAAAATACTTCTTTTTAATTAAACAATACATTTTTAAACTGAGTACATCTCGCATTAGTCAACAAAAAGGATAACCTAATTAGCAGAATCATTATTGCTTCCTCTGAGGCACGCGTCCGTTCATCCGTCCGGATGGATTCCTTGCACGGCTCTTGCGTGATGCGTGCTTATCACATATAGCTACCTTGTTTGCTTTATCCAGGCTCTTCTTATTAATTCGCCTGGCAGAAAGCTTTTCCTGCATCTTTTGGGCATGCTTTACCTGAGCAACTTGAGCTAAAAGTTCCGCACGAGCCGACACGGCACGCATGCGCTTGGGTGTCTGTCGGCCCATGCCTTGAGATCGTTTCGATTTTGAAACAAGTTTGTTGGAAGACTCCGAATCATTGCTTTCTTCACCTGCACTTCCTGAGCGTTTATACACAGACATGCTTGGATGCTCGATTAGAAGGTTCTCCAGATCTGTGATCCCTACCTGCGGCGCTTCGTTATTTCCTGCAGTAAAACATGACGGAGGTGTAAGTAACCAGGCCTCCGTCGAGCGCCCGTGATTCGTATATATGTACAAATGTCTAGAATGGGAAACCGGACTCAAGGAGCCGGGGGTGGACTGTTTTGACGGGCTAGAACTAGAGGAGTCACACTTGGACGGACTGAAATTTGCCGAGTCACTCATGGATTGACCGGACCAGTCACTAGCGTCACCATGGTTCATGATGCCAGGGTAACAGGTTACATGACTTGGGTGTGCTGTTGGTATTCTACCAAAGTAACAGTCTGTAAGAGAAATATGATGCCCATTCAGTTATCTCTCTCCCATTTTACAAAACTACTTCTCGAAATAATAAAATGTTTCTTGATACAATATTGATTTATGCATATAAATATACTGTTGTTCTGAAACAAATGTCAATTTTCATTTGGTTAAGAAATGATACTCATTAATAATTATAATTTTGCATATTTATTAAGATACTACATAATTCAATGTACGTTACTTTTGGATATAGAACTGAAGGTAATGACTAGCCTAAGGTCAAGTATTGAATAAGGCTCGACTTGAATAATTAAATTGTTAAATTATATTAATCCATTTAACCCATAGTTCCAGAATTTTGGGAATGAAAAAAAATATATACCTTTTATGAAGTACGAGTTAGTTCTACACATTTATAGACAATTACACTGTACATGTACATGCATATATCACTTTGAAGATGAATTTTGTCAGGCAAAATAATAGTACTGTAATTATTTTTATTTATTTCCAAATAGAAATGTGTTTGTTAAATGACTGATTAATGTTTATGAAGTTATAATTTCATAATGAATAAAAGGCATTTTGAAATGTTTTAATTTTACAATACAATATATGAGCTGCGTCACACGAAAACGTCCCTTCGGACGTTTAGATGACGATGTCATAAAGTAAAAATGTATGACGTCGGCCGGTAATCAATTAATTACAATCAAATTTCTAGTCACTTCTATGTTTTACCTAATTATTATATCATAGGGAATGTGTTTTCTTAATATAAACATTTGATGCTATAGACAGTGGTAATTGTTATTTAATCAACGACATCGTCCATAACGCCTACATCAATGTCAAAATTAATGGTGAGTAAAATCTATAATTTTCAAATTGAGATAAAATCTTTTGTAATTAAGATATCAAAATAAAATAAAGATATTTTTAAAGAGAAAATCACCGTGTTTCATAAACATCAAACAATATAAAATGTAATAATTTTGTCTGAAGCGTTGTTTTTGCGTGTTTCAGCTCATATGTATAATTATATCTAATAATAATAAAACAAGAGGTCAATGACCTTGAAGCTCTACTGATTGATTTTGATTTCAGGAAGTAGTCGCTACAAACTGTTTTTTTGAAAATCTATTTTTAGCTGTGGTGGCCATCTTGAATTTCCGGCCGACCTGAAATTTTGCCAGGATCAATTAGACATCAAGAGCAACATTCCTGTGAAGTTTCATGAAAATCCGTCAAGTAGTTTCAGAGGAGTAGTCGCTACAAGTTTTCATTATATAACTCTATGTAAACAAAGATGGCCACTGACAGCCATATTTAACATTGAATCAAAATAATGTTCGACTCGGATAAACATCATGTCATGCTGATCATTTTAGAAAAAAGTCCCATATCAATATCTCTTATAGTTTTCAAGAAGTAGTCGCTACAAACTTATTTTTTAAAAATCTATTATAGCCATGGCGGCCATCTTGAATTTCCGGACGACCTGAAATTTTGCTAAGATCAATTAGACATCAAGAGCAACATTCGTGTGAAGTTTCATGAAAATCCGTCAAGTAGTTTCAAAGAGTAGTCGCTACAAGTTATCATTATATAACTCTATGTAAACAAACATGGCCACTGGCAGCCATGTTTAACGTCGAATCAAAATAATGTTCGACTTGAATAACCACCATGTTATGCTGATCATTTTAGAAAAAGTCCCATATCAATATCACTTATAGTTTTCAAGAAGTAGTCGCTACAAACTTGTCTTTTGAAAATCTATTTTTAGCCATGGCGGCCATCTTGAATTTCCGGCCAACCTGAAATTTTGCAAGGATCATTTAGACATCAAGAGCAACATTCGTGTGAAGTTTCATGAAAATCCGTCAAGTATTTTCAGAGGAGTAGTCGCTACAAGTTTTCATTATATAACTCTATGTAAACAAAGATGGCCACTGGCAGCCATGTTTAACGTCGAATAAAAATAATGTTCGACTCGGATAACCATCATGTCATGCTGATAAATTTAGAAAAAGTTCCATATCAACATCTCTTATAGTTTTCAAGAAGTAGTCGCTACAAACTTATTTTTTAAAAATCTATTTTGAGCCGTGGCGGCCATCTTGAATTTCCGGCCGACCTGAAATTTTGCTAGGATCAATTAGACATCAAGAGCAACATTCCTGTGAAGTTTCATGAAAATCCGTCAAGTAGTTTCAGAGGAGTGGTCGCTACAAGTTTTTACTATATAACTCTATGTAAACAAAGATGGCCGCTGGCAGCCACGTTTAACGTCGAATCAAAACGATTTTTGATAAGGACCAACATCATGTCATGCTGATCATTTTAGAAAAAGTCCCATATCAATATCACTTACAGTTTTCAAGAAGTAGTCGCTACAAACTTGTATTTTGAAAATTTATTTTTAGCCGTGGCGGCCATCTTGAATTTCCAGCCGACCTGAAATTTTGCTAGGATCATTTAGACATCAAGAGCAACATTCCTGTGAAGTTTCATGAAAATCCGTCAAGTAGTTTCAGAGGAGTAGTCGCTACAAGTTTTCATTATATAACTCTATGTAAACAAGATGGCCGCTGGCAGCCATGTTTAACGTCAAATCAAAACGATTTTCGACAAGGACCAACATCATGTCATGCTGATCATTTTAGAAAAAGTCCCATATCAATATCACTTATAGTTTTCAAGAAGTAGTCGCTACAAACTTGAATTTAAAAAATCTATTTTTAGCTTTGGCGGCCATCTTGGATTTCACATCAACATGAATTTTTGCTAGGATCAACTAGACTTCATGGGCAACATTTCTGTAAAGTTTTATGAATATCCATCCAGTAGTTTCAGAGGAGTAGTCGCTACAAATAAAAGTTAACGGACAGACGGACAGACGGACAGACAGACGGACGGACGGACGGACGGACGGACGACGGACGCCGCACCACGGCATAAGCTCTGCTGATCTCTGATCAGTAGAGCTAAAAACATAGTATATTATATTATATTATACTATATTATACGACTTCATACAACACTGGCAAAGGCAAGCAATACTTTTAAAATTATAAACAACATTTTTTATTAATACGAAATACATTTCTTAAACTTGGTATTTTTGGAGTGAACATTAATCCACTGAAGTTAAAGGGAACACAGCAATCTTGACATTAACATTTTATTCCAGTATAATTTTGTATTTGAAATTATATGTACCTTATAAATTAAAGGTTATCAAATGTTTTGTTTTAATTATATCTTGGTGCAATTACATTTTTAAATAATTATCAAATAGAATTTGCAAACATGCAAGTTAGGTAAAAACAACTAATAAAATATTGCCAGTTTTAAAAAATATCCAGATATTTAAATTATGAGACATGTTAAACTGCCTGCAACATCCAGTGGTATGTTTACCATTGCATTGTTTTATGCCAACTGTTATAAATGTCTATTTCCTACCCTTGATAACTGTAGCAGAAGATTTTTTCTTGGCACCAAATTTTAATTGATTTTGCTCTTTCTTCTAATTATTTTGGGATATACGAGACTTTTTTTCATTCAAAACATGTTATTTTGTCAGTCAAATTAAGATGTAATTTTAGATTTTCAAGTTAGAACACAAGAAACAGAAGATAATACTAGTATACATTATTATAAAATGAAATAAAGATAAATATATTGATTATAGCGTGGGGAGAGAATAACTAAAACTGTGCATACATGTATATTGTTGTCTTGAACATAGCCGTGACAATCATGGCTCTTATAGTCAGTACCGACTGGTACCTTCTACAAAAGTTACCTACCATTTTACCTACCTGGTAATACCATTAGCGCCATGATTCTCACGGCTTTCTCGAACGAGACACGAACAGGACTAATATTCAGCAATATGTTGTAGTCTAAAAATCAAACTCAAATCTTAGATTTGGACTCGTGTATTTAAACATGTTCATGCTCAACACTTCAGTTCGAGCTCATCATTTAGTTCGAGCTCATCATTTTGAGTCGATTATCAAGATCTGAGACTTAGACTCAAACATACTGAATAGTGACTGCTGTTTGACCATTGACAAAAACGACCTGTCACCAGTCTTTTCTAGCCACAACCAGTACTAATTATCACAGTGACCATACATGTACATTCCTTATCATACAGCGCGAATAGGGACTGTTGTATGACCACTGATAAAGCCAAAAGCACACCCAATACTGTCACCAGACTATTCTAAGCTACATGTACAACGGATACTACGACAGTGACCATGAAGCAGTGAAAAATCAATAATCATCAAATTAGTGCAAATCAGGATCAATAAGCCTGAATAGGTCTTTGATCGCTAACTCTTCAATCACTATTAACTCTTCAACAAAGCATCTAACAAATTTGTTTTATTTGCCCAATGCTTGGGGGAAAATATTACCATAATGATGGTTTAACGCGGGGGTTATCAATAAATTATGGCAGTCAAAACCGTTCAACAAAAATGGATTTGTCCATTTTTTTATCCGAAAAATGTAGTCATTGCTTTTTTACCTGATAGCCACAAAAGGGTTGAACACTGAACTTGTGACCTCGAGGTGGTATTGATTTTTCACTGCCGAGCAATATTTGGGGATATATGAACCATGGCTGCATGCAATGTTATATATTTAAATTTAAAGAGTTTCTATACTTCCTTATTTACAATATTAATGCATTATCATGGTTATGTACTTTATGGCATTTTTATAAACAATATATGGAACAGAAGCATCTTGGCCATAACATTAGAAGCTGACAATTCTATAAATGTACCCATATCGTCATGCTTCACTAATAATGTAAAGTATTTTAAAGGGGACGATGCACTCTAAAAAAAAATGAAAAAGGCTGACTGAATTTTCAAAATAACATTAAAAATAAAGGAATATGATATGATCTACCGGTATTGAAAATTTGCAAAGAAACATAAATGATAGCGACCATCTTGGAATCATGACATCAAGACGCTTCTTTCTACCATCTATGGCATATTGACAAAATATCTTTTAAAGAGGCACTACCTATATCTACGCGATTTTTAATGTAAAATATTAAATACTCAATATTACTGCATTTATATGTATACAAAGCTATTTTATGAGTATTCTAAGAAGAAACATGGTTCGTATTCCAGTTCTGTAAATTATTAATTATGATCAAAACAATATCTTGAATAAAATGCTGCCCAGCTATTTATTCCTGCCGGAGAACTAAGAGTTTTTACGATTTTCTCGGACATGCGCAATGCGATTACAAACTATTCGGCGCAGTTCCGAAAGCAAACGAATCGATCGGAACTCTTCGATAATCAGACGAGGTAGTTCCGATTGTAAACGAATAAGATCGGAAAATCTCCGCAATCGGCTTGCCTAAAACAATTACGAATACAATTTCAAAAATCTGATCTTTTCAATCCTGTTTATCCCCAGCAAAACGCATATTACATTGGGTGAAATTATTGCCATTTACCTTTTTCATAGTCCTCTTTATAATTAAGTAAAGTTTATATCAATTGGTGGAGAAAAAGATATAGGTAGAGCCTCTTTAAAGCAAAAAAGTTCACTGAAATTGATTAACTCATAATCCTACATATATATAATGGACTGTTCTTTGAATTAAGACCATTCCAGTTATGTGACAAAGGGTTATGTGTTTTGGGGAAAATGACTGATCAGCAGCCAGACATTGTTAATCCTGATAAGCATGCGAGCTACTTGCAGGTAACTCGCAGGCTGGTCTGGGTGACAATGGACGCAAAGGCTATTATAATCATGCTTAGCAAGTTAAGGGTTAAAAATAAATATACAAATGTAAACACTATATTCTTATTTTTTATTTGCAGTGATTTTCCAAGATGGCCACTTCCATTATGTTTCTTTGCGAATGTTCAATATCCTTTATTTTTAATAGCATTTTGATACTTTTCACTTTTTTTTATATAAAACTTGTTTGAAAATAGTGCATCATCCCCCTTTAACTAAATATCATTTACAAATGTGTACCAAAAGTGTTATATATAAACATAGTATATATATTTTAACCAAATCCCATTTAAAAATATGCACACAGAATTATAGATACCAACCAGAGTGTTCAACTACAACCCAGCTGCAGTCCTTATCTGCTGGGGGTGCCTCTGTCTCCATGGCAACCTCGTCCTTGGCCGGGACATTGTCAGCTGACGGAGGTACTTCTGCAGGGGCTGATCCCCCGAACAGGTAACTGGCCCAACTAAGCATTTTGCCTGAAAATAGACACAACCACGCTACATGTAATATTTTGTGTATTAGACAGGTAAGAATGAATAACTGAATCGCGTTTTACGGCACATCGTCACATAAATAGTTCATATTGTGTGCAAAAAGCATAAAAATGTAACTTCTTTCCATGTATCCAATAGATATGTAAGGCTCTAGTAAATTTGTCACATGACTGCATGTAACAATGATCAAACAGCTGATTTATATGTGTTTTGTTTGAATGGTGTTTTACACAATTTTCAACACATTTTAGGCTATTTATGACGGTCGTGTTTTCGTGGTGGAGGCAGATCACCCCCTTTTTCCTGGGCAGAACTAGTACTGTATACACAACACAGCTGGTAAAGAGTATGACCGGGTTATAATTAACTGTGGGGTTATAAACTGTCGCTGACATTACGCAGTGTCAAGATATCTGTATATATCGTTTATTAGGGATTATACCGTACATATTGTGGTAATTTATTCAGTCAACTCTATAATGAATCTCTCTAAACTATTAATATAGATGATACATATCTAAATATATATGACTAAATTATGTAGTGAAGAAATTCAGTAAATATTTTTCAGTATTCAAATGTATATATATTATAGATATTTTTCAGCCAAGTGTAATAATAAATATAATCAGTTATTCAAAATAAAACAAATATTTTTCAATTAATTTGTGTGTGTGAAATATAATGCCTACTTATTTAGGAATAGTCAAATTGAATTTGAATTCTAGTTTGAATACTTAATTTACATCATTATAATAATTAATCATGTGATCCTAGTACACTAAGTGACTTATAGATGGTATTGTCCGATGTAAATAGATATGACCACTGACCGCTGTTGTTCACCTGGCCATACCAACATGGCCAGAAAAAAGGTTCAAGGCTATATATACTGCAGTTAAGTCAGCCAGATAATACAATATTTGCTTAACCTCACAATCTGTATAGAACTATAGCCTTAGATGACCTCTCAGGTATATATATATACATACAATTCTGAACGCTCATGACTGACCCATGGTCAGTGTGTGCAGTACTAAAGGTGATTGACACCTGACCAGCAGTACAGTACAGCTATCTATCACCTTAAATGACCTCTCAGGTATACAAAGCAGAAGTCATGACTGACCAATGGCCAATTCATGCAATAGTAATGCCAAAACTGATGGTGTTTGACACCGCTTATCCATACTATCACCTTTACATAACTGACCCTGGTTATAGTGTGAACATTCTGAACTATCCAAACTGAAAACATTAACAAAAAAGTTTTGCAAATATCAGAGCCAACTAACATTTGAATTGAATTGAATTGGGATTTTAAGGTGCACCAACACATGAAAAGGTTATATGGCGCCTAAAAGGCATGAACATGCCAGGCTCATCTTCCATGTACATCGAGATAAAATATGGAAAATGAGCATAAAACCTTCTCACCCTGAACTGCAGAGTTGCTGCAAATTCCAGCGTAGAAACTCCATTTACGCTGGAGCCACGTTATTGTTTTTCTGCCACTGCTCTTTTGATGCGAGCGAGATGGCACCTGAAACAATGCAGGGATCATGATGAAGACCTTTAATGAACATGAACAAAAAATGATAAAATGAACATGAATTTGGGGGGATTCTACCCCTCTGCGTACCCCTCCAAAGGGATCTGCAGTGGCCCTATTCTTTGCCCCGTGACCAAACGGGGCCCAACTAACAAAAATAAAATGGTTGAATTTCAATTAGAAATACATGGTAATTCTTCTAAATGATCTTTTTATATAAAATAAAAAAGTTACATAAATAATTGTTTATTGGAGTGAAAACAGTTTTGAAAGTGTCATAATATATAGTAACCACTATAGCGTACACCAACATTTTTATTATCGTAACCTTGATCTTTTTCCCAAATGTAAAAGTAATTGCAACAAGGACTATCACAACCGGACTTCTATGGTGACGTTTGCCACTATGCTTTCCTCTTTGATTGGACCGGCTGTGGACCCTATGATGACGTCTACCTAAAGTCCACAAGAACGGTGACGTTTGACGTTTGTCTGCAGTCTTGTCTTGTCTGGTTGTGCTCTCAATCGTTTATTCTCTTGCTGCTCTGGCTTCTGCCAAGTCAATAAGTACCTTCTTTGAGGCTATCTAGGCTATTGTTTTTTTGTATTTATATATATATACAGGAGCATCTTTGTGTTTTACTTATATTGCCTATTAATGCTGCCTTGTTGGTTAGAGAATAGTTCATGGCGGGGATTGCTTTATTTACACAGTCCTGTTTTATTGGGCTGACGGTAGGGTAAGTGTGAGGTTTGGTGCCTTTTTTGCCACTGACCGTTCCAAGGCGGTAGCTGCTTTTCCTGTTCGATTTTATATCTATATTTCCTTGGCATTTATTGAACATAACGTTATCTGATGAAGAAAACCAAGATGGTTCTGTCCTTGACAAGGGTTAGTAATTTACAGTCTGTTAAAAAAGATAAAACTTAAGTAAACCAATTTATATAAAAATGTGGATAATCTACATAATAAAAGAATATTATATCAATGCCTTTTACTAGCTTGGCATGAAAATGCAGAATGGCTTGCCATTCATGGTTTTCTTAAGCCTCGCCTAATTGTCTAATGATAGCAAAAGGCACTGGTATAATATTCTCTATGTACATATGTACTGTTAACCAAGTCATGTTACAGTTTGAGATCAAAGCAAGGATGATTTTAGCAAGTGTCAAACTCTGATCGATGTACATATCAATAAACTATCCTCTGTCCTATATTTAACTCTTTTAAGAATAACGTTAACGCCGCTTTTAATCATTGTTAATGCAAGGCAATACCCACATTCACTTTTTTTTAAAAATACAATAACATTTAGTGAATTGATCACAAGAACATGTTTAACTCTTTGTTTTTAACCTTTTTTGAATGTGAAGCCAGATGATGTATTTGCCAATATAAAATACAGCCAGCAGAAAATATAGCCATGTTCAAAAGGAAACATGGCAACCTTCATCCTTTTCTTTTTTTAAATTGCAAATATTATAACCTTTAATTGCATTATAATATATGCAAGCAGAGTTGATGTTAAAATAATGGATTAATAAATAGGCTTTAATTTCAATAACTTGTCAAAAAGCTTCTATTTATTGTCAAGTTGGTAAATACTCGAAGATTGCCATGAAAATCTTTAATGTTGTCAACGTCACAAATTTGGGTAACTGTAAAATAAATAGGTTGCAGAAACTAAAACTAATAATAAACCTACTAATGCCTAAAATAAAAAATGTCTACATCATCATGAAAATTAAAGCAGACCTGGTTGTCAGCTTAAATACCACTGCTTAAAAAAACCCATAATAATAAATAAATAAAACAAAACAGCAATATTTAAATCAACAAACTATTAAGAAGAAAATGAAACATACCGTTTTCGTTATATTTGACCATTCTGTATTCCAAATAAATTATTATGACAAACCTCCAAATCAAAAAGTCAGGTCTACCACCAATGTTGGTCAACAAGTCACTGTAGCGGTACTGAGTGCTCCACAACCAAATATTTGGTAAGAGGTATTATTTATCACAGGTTTCCACCTCTGATTAAACCAACTGATAAAAGCAGGGGAACAAAGCAGGACAATGAAAAACAGAAAACGGATAAACATCTGTCCGGAATGTCTTCACACATTTCCACCTGCCAGCACTTTAGCAATATTTGATTTCTCTATGCTGGAATAGTTAGCATATCTCTGCAGTATTTCTATTCAATGTCAATGATAATTAAGCATTTCATTATGTTTTACAATAAGTCAATATATTTCATAATGCAACACCCATGGATACAATATATGATAATAAACAGGTATATATAATAGATGAAGAAAAAGATAAAAGAACTTACAGAAATGTCATATTGTTGACATGGGAGAACATTACAGTCGAGTCTGTATATTATAGTGTGTTCAATATAATTATAAGTCAATGGATGCAAAAAATGTTATTACACAAAGAATGACAATTTTAGGTGTATTTTTTCTTATTTACAATGCGTATAAAAAAAATATATTATATGCTATGTTGGGGTCTTAACCCGACAAAAATCACGAGGAGTTGGTGATTAAAACATACCGTATTGTTTCTAATTAGCGCTCCCCCTCTAATTAACGTCCCCACTAACTTAAAAAAAAAATCTTGAAGTATTTTACAAGCACACATCATTCCATGATAATGATTTCCATAGCAATCTTGAAGTATTTTACAAGCACACATCATTCCATGATAATGATTTCCATAGCAATCTTGAAGTATTTTACAAGCACACATCATTCCATGATAATGATTTCCATAGCAAGCGCACATCATTCCGTGATAATGATTGCCATAGCAATCTTGAAGTATTTTACAAGCACACATCATTCCATAATAATGATTTCCATAGCAAGCGCACATCATTCCATGATTATGATTTCCATAGCAATCTTGAAGTATTTTACAAGCGTTAATATTAGCAATTCATTTTTACCGTGGATTCAAATATTTTATCGTGGATTCAAATATTTTATCGGTGCAATACAGTACAATAAACAAATAGAAATATGCTAAAACAATTTTCTTTGATCTATAATTCAATAACGATTTTTCAAAAACACAATTATATAAGAAAGACTATGTATGGGGCACACAGAGTATTAAAAATAATCAAGATTACTGAGAAACAAATAGAATACAACACATTTTGTCACTATGCAAAAATACGTCAGACATTTATCTGAAAATCATTATGTATAGAAGCTCGAAACAATATTATTTTAGCATGTAATATTTAAGCTACTCAATATCATAACCCAGGAAAATAATATAATAGCATTACACACATAAGTTGTTTGTTAAAAATAATGATATTATAGGAAGTTTAATTGTTTTCTTTATGCTCTAGTAATAATTTGTATAGTCAGGCTTTCTTGACAGATCAAAGGAGATCACTTGATTGTTAAATACCACAGCTAAAGCAAGATAATGGCACTTTAAGCCTCTTATGATTGTTCAAACAAGTGTCAACAACCCAAGAGGAGGTGCACTAGATATTTTATTATTACTTAACATCAGTGCATATATAGTTTTAACATAGCAGAACATCTTTGAACTGATCATAATAATGACAACAAGTGGGTACAAGTTGATGACCTCAAATATGCCCTCATATCTCCGGACAATGAACATTTAACATCCAGTAAGCAATTTTAGCATAAATGTGTTATAATTTCCTCATTAAGAAGATAAGAACAACTGCAACACTAACTGATATGGATCACGTTGTCATCAAGTCAGAGAAAGTTAAAAGGCAAGCAACTCATCAAAATAATTTGACTGATCTGTGATCAATAAAATGACACACCCGAACATCTGTCAATTGAGAACCAATGTTTGTATACTTGTGCTATATTAGCTAAATACTATATAATATATATTGTTGTAAAGTTAAGGGTGTTACTCCAAAGTTGAATCCATATATTGAAAAACTAAAGCAAGAAAAAAATGTTGAACTTTATTCTAGATATATGTGCTCGTATAAAAAAATCTGGAATCATTACCAAAAAATGGGATTGCTTAAAGAATATACTCAACTCTTAGCTGTATTTCTCAATACTATATGTAGTTGATGGATCTTATGTAGACTCAACATATATTGTTTTTTATACTTATTTTGAAAATCTTATAACAATGCTAAGAATAAAATCACAACTATAATAAAGCGATAAAGAAGTCTAGATAGGATCCACCAACATAGCTGTTACTCTGTAATTGATACATTGATGTGTATACATAAACAGGATGCTACGAACATTGATTTACCTAGTTGTTGCATTGCTATTTTATCTTTGTTATTTTTGAACTACTGTAACAATTATGACCAATAAAAACATCTAAAAACCAAAAAAATGACACACCCAAACATCTGGGTAGGTGGGGTGGGGTGGCGCTAGTGTGAGGCAGGGGTGTGGGGAGGGAGTGCATTTGTAGTGAGAATTATATTAAAATATTTACTTTTTTGGTGTACAGCTCTGTTTAAGTCCTTTTTGTTCATATAGTGAGATTGAGGATGTAACAGTCAGAGCAACTCCCTTTGTTTACACCATGTGAAAATATAAACATCTTTGTATGTGTATAACTAATGCACAAATGAGAAAGTTATGAATTAAAACTTGTAACGTTTAACCCAATTTTCACATTAATTTTATTACAGAAATTTGCTGAACAAACAAATTATGAAATACATTCTTGAGAGAACATACATAGAGGATCTTAAACGAGTTCCCATTTTATATAAGATTTATGAAACGAGTTATGAATTATTTTAATTTTAACGAGCCTTTTGGCGAGTTAAAATTAAAAATAATTCATAACGAGTTTCATAAATCTTATATGGAATGGGAACTCGTTTAAGATCCTTTTTATCACATAGCAATGCAATCAAATTAGTAAAAAATAATTCAGATGGACATAGAACCGCCACGACATCAGACACACTTTAGCGCCAAAACGTCATAAAATATGTGACGTTGTAACGTCGTGTCTCACACATAAAGCTGCGTATAAAAGAGTTGTTTTACCTCTTTACAAAATAGCAGTTTACGCCAACTTTTTAACAAACCAACTACAATGTTTTGTATAATGTGCATTATTTTTATAAGCTGTCACAAATAATAAGTTTCTGACTCAGATCTGGGTGAATTTGTAATAAATAAAATAGTTTCAGTCAATAAACTTGCGTAGTGTTACAGGTTTAACTCAACCAATCAAAATTGTTCCAGGTTGTATAACACGTGTGTCATACAATAAAATATTAAATGGGTGTTCGACACTGCTAACAAGGGACGTTATGTTATCACATGAAACTCCTTGTATTCCGTATAATATTTCCTTATATTAACCATGTGTAAGACAAGGCGACCGAAATTTCAAAATTCAAAATTCCAAAATGCCAAAAATTCAAAATTCCAAAATCACAAAATAAAAAAAATTCAAGTGATAAAAAGGATCTGACACGAGTTGTCATTTCGTGTTGTCAAATGACAACTCGTGTCAGATCCTCTATTTATGTACATGGCAAAGATACTCCCCCATCCCACCTAACATCATGGAGAAATGTATTTAGTTAATTGGTATTAAATTGGTGAAATAGCCGCAGTATTAATGGTTCTTTGATAGAACACAAAGACTTTTTGTTTAAAACCTTTGGCTTTCCCTTAGTTTTATTAAATGTTACATCTTTGCTATTTATTGTTAATAATTGTTTGAATATTTCAAAGGTTTTTGTGTATTACTAACTGTTCATCATATTGCACCAGTTATGTACTAACATTATCAGGCGACAACACTCTATTAAATCATTTTTAAATTATTTTAATATTAGAATTTTGTGTTTCTGGATTTCAAGAACCTCATTTATACTCAATGTCAAAGTAAAACCTCTGTGTGTTCTGAGATTATAATGAGTTTTACATTAACTGGTTTCATTGGTCCAATTGTTATCACTGAGCCAATCAGAATGCTTCATTCATATTTTCAATTGGTTGTTTCTATAATGACATCACTTTCTGATATTATGACATCACACCCTGGTATTATGATGCAATGCAACACAGTGTCTTCTCAAAACTTACTGAGACTTTTAAATGCAGTGAGAAAGAGATTAAGACTGTCTGCATCACTGATATTGAGTAATGTCAGATTCTTGAAACCAAGAATCACATAATTCTAAAAATAAAATAATTCTAAAATAATTTAATAGACTGTTATATTATGGTATTAAGCTGAAAAAGATAAATGAAATATTCATTTCTTTTTATTGTTCAAATGCAAGCAGTTTTAAAGGCAAAGTGATACAGTGCTAATAATTATGAGTGTCAAAAAGAGTGATCTAAAAGTCATAAACAAGCATTATGCTTATTACATTTTTTTAATTAAATGTTTTGTTTCACTAGCCAGAATTCTTATATACTCAATGAAAACACGTACATTTTCCTTTAGCCCGACTACATAAATTACAAAAATATCACTAGCTTGAATGACAGTTTACTAGCCCCGGGCTTCGGGTTAAATCGAAGACTGTTATTAACACATAAACTAAAACAGTTGACAAAGCACTCGGAAGCGTTACAACTTAGAGATTTACGCTAACAAATAAACTAAATAAAATTAAACTGTACACACTATGCTGAATAAATATTTGTGTACTAATTACGCTAATTCCCCTTCACACTGTGCCCGACGCTAAGCCCAACACAGGAAGTGTGCAAAACGAAATGTATATAGGACAGGTAATGTTTATGTAAACACAAGAGTTAAAAAGTATAGTTTGCCTTTTTAACGAAGCGTACGTTTCTAATCAGTTGTTTCTATTGACGGTTCATAGGGTACATCGGGCGATTTAATGCAAATTTGACGGTAATATTATACACAAATACTTGAACCAAAGTCTCTATCATCTCTTTTAAGGTTAACAATACCAGGTAAGCATATTCTGACTTTTAATCTAGGTATCCAACCAGTTGTGTTCAATAAATTATATTTTACCAGTTATGTACTTAAACCTATGGTAGATCAATAAAAAAGAATATACAACATTTTTACATTTTATTTCTCTTTTCAAATAAATGAAAGCAGTGGTTTGATGACCATATACCATGGCTGTCTCTAATAACCGGCTATATGCGACGTCTGTTTTGAAGTTTGAGCTGGCTGTAACAATTTTATTTTTTAAATCAGTATCAAATATTATGGAATTATTTCATCGCCGGGGAGAATGCATGCGGACCCCCTAACAACCTCTCACGCTTTGCTTGATCACTAATGGTAACCGCCTGTCAAATCAATGTAGCCACCTGTTTCAAAAATTAGAGACAGTCTGAGATATTGGAACCTTGTAATATATTTCGATGAAGCTCTTTCGATTATTATTATTCTTAATTATCAATATCTGGAGCCTCTAATATGGTAAACAAATCCACACTGGGTAATACTTCTTTATTAGTTGATCAATATATGAAATCTGATAATTACAAAGTATACCTTTTTTAGTGTGACATCATGGTATCTCCATGGATATATGAAGTAATAAGATGTTATGCAATCCCATAAGTGATCAACATGTGTGCATTAAATCCAGGTAACCAACCTGTGAAAACTAGTGATTGCACAACATTGTGCAACTGAAGTCTGTATAGATACCGTCAAACCAACCAGGTGGAAACTGCAAAACAACATGCCAATGCAGAGCAAATGGGGTGACAGATTTCATGTTTGGACATTGTAGAAAACCATTCAAATTGTCAGGCAATAAAAGTAGTTATTTAGGTAATCAGACACAATATCTCCAGGGGATACAATGTTATTCACCGATTCAAATTTACAACCAATTTACACCATGTACCTTAATAAAAACCTGTTTGGTAACTGTCACTATCTCAACTTGTTACAATTAAACAAGACCTCATTCTGAGGGTGTCTCGCCCACTGCAGTAAACTGCATATGAAATATTTTATTAAATTTGTGCCTAAATGATGTTCACCAAAGACAACACTATATGTGACCAAGTATCAAACAAATAAAATGTAATAAGAAGTTTTACTGAGGTTAAGTGATTTAACCAGGGTGTAGTTTCGGGCAAATTATGCAAAATATGACCTTGACATTGGTATTTTTGGTCGTTCAGCGATGTCAACCAATGCCAACAATACATATGACCAAGTTTCAAACAAAGAAAATGAGGCAATCGCATACAGTTAACTGAGGTTAAGTTACCTAACCAAGGTTACGTTTTGGAAAAATAATGCAAAATATGACCTTGACCTTGGTAATTTAGGTGATGTCCCTTGACGCAATAAAGCATTTGAGAAAGTTAAAGAAAAAATCGAGCAGCGGTTGTTGAGATATAGTTGATTTAAAGTGTGACTGCCGCCAGAAAAGTGACTGCTATGTCTACTATTGTGGGCGAGACAAAAAAACACTGAAAACAGTTTACAGTACATCTAATAACAGACAATGGTTGCATTGGGGTTCTAAGGCGCACCAACACATGGAAGGTTATATGGCGCCTACCAGGAATGAACATGCCAGGCTCATCCTCCATGTACATCAAGATCAAATATGGAGAACATACCTAGAATCTTCTCACCATGAACTGCAGAGTTGCTGCAAATTCTATTGTAGACACTCCATTTACGCTGGAGTCACGTTGTAGTTTTTCTGCCACTGCTCTAGTGATATGAGCGAGATTGCACCTGAAACAATTCAGGGGTCATGATGAAGAACTTTAATGAGCATGAACAAAAAATGATAAAATGAACATGAATTTGGGTTGGGGGTTCTACCCCTTTGCCCACCCCTCCAACGGGATCTGCAGTGGCCATATTCTTTGCCAGTGGCCCTATTATTTGCCTCGCAACCAAATGGGGCCCCACACAGGCGTAATAACAGACAACATTTTTTTCTTCACAAAAACAGATAACAAAATATAACAAGAAATGTCACAGTAAGTGACAAATGCCCCCGGAGTGACCTGTAAGTGTGACCTTGGAGCAATATGAAACCAACAGATATATTTTTAAAACAAGAGGTCAATGACCTTGAAGCTCTACTGATTGATTTTGATTTCAGGAAGTAGTCGCTACAGACTTGTTTTTTGAAAATCTATTTTTAACCGTTGCGGCCATCTTGAATTTCCGGCCGACCTGAAATTTTGCTAAGATCAATAAGACATTAAGAGCAACATTCCTGTGAAGTTTCATGAAAATCCGTCAGGTAGTTTCAAAGAAGTAGTTGCTACAAGTTTTCATTATATAACTCTATGTAAACAAAGCAGCCATGTTTAAGGTCAAATCAAAACGATTTTCGACAAGGACCAACATCATGTCATACTGATCATTTTAGAAAAAGTCCCATATCAATATCTCTTATTGTTTTGAAGAAGTAGTCGCTACAAACTTATTTATTTTAAATCTATTTTTAGCTGTGGCGGCCATCTTGAATTTCCGGCCGACCTGAAATTTTTCTAGGATCAACTAGACATCAAGAGCAACATTCCTGTGAAGTTTCATGAACATCCGTCAAGTAGTTTCAGAGGAGTAGTCGCTACAAGTTTTTACTATATAACTCTATGTAACCAAAGATGGCCACTGGCAGCCATGTTTAACGTCGAATCAAAATAATTTTCCACAAGGATCTACATCATGTCATGCTGATCATTTTAGAAAAAGTCCCATATCAATATCACTTATAGTTTTCAAGAAGTAGTCGCTACAAACTTATTTTTTAAAAATCTATTTTTAGCTGTGACGGCCATCTTGAATTTCCGGCCGACCTGAAATTTTGATAGGATCAATTAGACATCAAGAGCAACATTCCTGTAAAGTTTCATGACAATCCGCCAAGTAGTTTCAGAGGAGTAGTCGCTACAAGTTTTTACTATATAACTCTATGTAAACAAAGATGGCCGCTGGCAGCCATGTTTAACGTTGAATCAAAACGATTTTTGACTAGGATCAACATCATGTAATGCTGATCATTTTAGAAAAAGTCCCATATCAATATCACTTATAGTTTTCAAGAAGTAGTCGCTACAAACTTATTTTTTAAAAATCTATTTTTAGCTGTGACGGCCATCTTGAATTTCCGGCCGACCTGAAATTTTTCTAGGATCAATCAGACATCAAGAGCAACATTCCTGTAAAGTTTCATGACAATCCGCTAAGTAGTTTCAGAGAAGTAGTCGCTACAAGTTTTTACTATATAACTCTATGTAAACAAAGATGGCCGCTGGCAGCCATGTTTAACGTTGAATCAAAACGATTTTTGACTAGGATCAACATCATGTCATGCTGATCATTTTAGAAAAAGTCCCATATCAATATCACTTATAGTTTTCAAGAAGAAGTCGCTACAAACTTGTATTTTAAAACTCTATTTTTAGCTTTGGCGGCCATCTTGGATTTCACATCAACATGAATTTTTGCTAGGATCAACTAGACTTTATGGGCAACATTTCTGTAAAGTTTCATGAATATCCATCCAGTAGTTTCAGCTGTGAAGTCGCTACAAGTTTTTACTATATAACTCTATGTAAACAAAGATGGCCGCTGGCAGCCATGTTTAACGTTGAATCAAAACGATTTTTGACTAGGATCAACATCATGTCATGCTGATCATTTTAGAAAAAGTCCCATATCAATATCACTTATAGTTTTCAAGAAGAAGTCGCTACAAACTTGTATTTTAAAACTCTATTTTTAGCTTTGGCGGCCATCTTGGATTTCACATCAACATGAATTTTTGCTAGGATCAACTAGACTTTATGGGCAACATTTCTGTAAAGTTTCATGAATATCCATCCAGTAGTTTCAGCTGTGAAGTCGCTACAAGTTTTTACTATATAACTCTATGTAAACAAAGATGGCCGCTGGCAGCCATGTTTAACGTTGAATCAAAACGATTTTTGACTAGGATCAACATCATGTCATGCTGATCATTTTAGAAAAAGTCCCATATCAATATCACTTATAGTTTTCAAGAAGAAGTCGCTACAAACTTGTATTTTAAAACTCTATTTTTAGCTTTGGCGGCCATCTTGGATTTCACATCAACATGAATTTTTGCTAGGATCAACTAGACTTTATGGGCAACATTTCTGTAAAGTTTCATGAATATCCATCCAGTAGTTTCAGCTGTGAAGTCGCTACAAATAAAAGTTTACGGACAGACGGACAGACAGACGGACGACGGACTCCGCACCACGGCATAAGCTCTGCTGATCTCTGATCAGTAGAGCTAAAAATTAAAAACGCGTCACGACGTCTTGTGCAATTGTGCGAAGTTATTTGAAAATCCATCGATTATTGTCCGAGTTATGAAGCGGAGATGATTGTATAGATGAGCGGATTTTGAACTTTGATCTCTAGGGGGCAGTCCTCAGTTTCGCATGAATGTCCATGGTGTAAATCAGAAAGAAATCAACTAAGCATCTTTTAGGTCCATGGATGGTCTTTATAATAATTATGAAGCACGTTTTATGTTTTTTTCAGTTTTGATTACTTCTTAGTTTATTTTGGTGTATTGGAATATGCATTCTTTGGGTTTTTTGGAGGCTATAAATAGAAAAATGTGAACCAATCAAAAACTTCCTAAAAGTTGTTAAAATGGCTGATTTTCACTGACGGGGAGATCAGCATGGAATAACTTTTTAAAATGCCGGATTGGTATGTAAAATTTAGCATTTCCTGATATGCAAGAGCATTATGAGTGCAGACATGACCCTGATATGTGTAGGATTTTTTTTTATTTTCACTTATTGACATTTGAAATATTGCTAAAATTGCATTTTTAGCATGTTTTAAGGGGTGGGGTAATCTTAAAGAAATGGGACTAAAATTGTACAGAAAATGCTTTTTGATACTTTTATTTGGTATGGAAACATGGGTAATTTTATTGTCTTCTAAGAAATGTATGACACAATGATGATGTGATTTATTTTTGCTCAAGGATTCAGGCTAAGAGCTTGTCATGGGTTTGATGATTGAGAAATGTACATTAAACTGTGGACCTGGATTTTGCGCATGACACGTCGTTTTGTTGAAGTGAGCAATTGTGCAAAGTTATTTGAAAATCCAGTCATTATTGTCAGAGTTATGAAGCGGACACGAGTGTACAGACGAACGGATTTTGACCTTTGATTTCTAAGTGTGACATTGGAGCCACGGACCTGGATTTTGTGTGCGACACGTCGTCTTGTTATGGTGAGCAATTGTGCGAAGTTATTTGAAAATCCATCTATTATTGTCAGAGTTATGAAGCGGACACGAGTGTACAGACGAACGGACAGACAGTGCGACTACTATATGCCACCCTTTGGGGGATAAAAACAGGACAACATAAATAACCCTTGCCCCCCTCATTTAATACTTCACACAATGGGAAGACAATACCCCTTTTACATTTTTTAACATAAGTTGAACTAAATTCCTCAAGTTTGAGAGAGGGCGGACTGAACATTTCTTCAAATTACTAGGCCCATTTAGAAGAGACCCATTCGTTTATATGGAAAAAAACCAGGTAAATTACAAAAAAAACTCATATGGCATATAGAAAATAATATTTTTCCTATGTGGAAAAAAATAGGTAGGCATGATCATATGGCACGCATGGAGAAGAACAAACAAACAGTGGCTCAGTCACGTCACTTTAATTTTTAAGAGTAAAATGTGATACTTAAGACTGACATCACTAGTGATGGTTGTTTTATAAATTTATCCAATAAGGATATATCAATGATGTCATATATTGTGTAAACCTCTCAATACGATGTCCGATATAAAAAACCTATACTTTTGTATATATACAGTGCAAGTAACGAACAATTTGTCAGAAAATCATTAACCGTTTCAATTTATTATTTAGAACATACTATATCTGAGATCGAGCCCTATAACCATACAGTTGGAAATATAATTTTAGAACAGAATTGCTGACAGCTAGTTGATTTAGCACAGCAGTACATAAATACTGCTGACAGCATTTTCAGTCCTATATGTAAGTAACTATTACTTCACTGATACAGCCATGTAGGTAAATATTACAAATACCTAAATTATGTATACTATAAATGTTGCTGACAGAATAAAATAAACAGTGAGTCAAGATAAAAATAAAGACATATTTCATCAGCTTTTTAAATCTATGAAACTGCCACTTTATTATTGACTGTATACTTTGAAGAAAATTTATCACTAATTGTTCAAGGCAATAAATTATTCTGCAAACAAATTGCATAAATTGTGCACCATAGCATCCAATTACCATCCACCAATTAAGCACTATAGACAGGTATATACTTTGCAGCACATTTAATTTGTCACAAAGAATTGCCACATATTCATCATGGCATTAAATCTAACCCTGCAACCAAATTGCATACTTTTTTGTAATGTACATTCATGTGCACCATTTAGAGCCTCCATTTATTGTTCGGACCAATTAAGATCTGAAATGTGATACTAAAATAGTAGTGTGCAACTGGGTCCAAATCAAACTATACAGACTGACATGTATTTATTCACTTCCTAAAACATTGTATGCAATTAGTCGCTAAAAATAGGTGCATGACCATTGACCACTGCCCACCCTGACGTCAGTAACCATAATCAAACTGTTACTAGTCTGGCCTTCATTACATGAATGTCATCAGGCTTGTGACACCAGAGATGCAAACTTCAGATATATTTCAATCAGATTTTATCAACCTGATATCACATTTTATATAAATACAGGAAGCGCTTATGTGACTTGAATGATGTTTTAAAAGGATGTCATACTTAACATATTAATCATCTCATCTACATTCTGCAACAGCATGATTGTGATGATTTATAAATTGAATGTTGTGTAATCGCTCATCACCACAACAAAAACCTGCTACGGTATGAGACTTTAGAAACATTTTAAAGAGACAGGTAACACTCTTGAGGTATTTAATGTCCATTGCAATATGTACCTTCGTTTTTGTACGAGTTTAATGTTGAAACTGTTCCTTCAAGTTATATCACAGAAATGAAGATTGGAATTTACATTATGTGATAAATAATTGGTTAATTTTATTTAAATTAATTAATTTGAACCAGTGCAGGAAATATTAAATACATATCAGATACATTCGCAAACAATTAATGCAGAGTGCTGTCGTCTAGTGGTAGAGCATTGGACACAGGATCGAAAAATTGTGGGTTATATCCCTGCCATGACCATATTTTGTTGTGTCCTTGATAAAGACGCTTTATCTGCATTTGCTTAGTACTGGTTCTACACGGGAAGACATTCATTAAAATAACTTCAGAGAGCTTTTCTTACAATAGATATAAAATAAGCAAGTTTAAACTTAACAATAACCATTTTTTTCATATAATTGTGGAGTGCATGGTGCAATGCATGGTAGAGTGTCAGACTTCAGATCGAAAGGTTGTGGGTTCGATCCTCGCCATAGCCATGTTATTTATCTTTGATCAAGATAATTAATCCACATAGCTTATATAACAGGTGGTGAAAAAATCCTCAACTGGGACTCAAACCCAGGATCTCTGGTTTACCGTACCAGCGCGCTAACCACTGAGCTATCGAGGATATACAGTTTACCGTAAGGAATAGATTAATTATCATTGATTTACCTGTACCAGGTTACACTTAAAATTGGTTCCACCCAAGAAACCTGCACATAATCTAAATCTAATAAAAACTTATTAACAGTAACGAGTGTTATCTGGGACTGTCCCATGGCACTGCGCTACAATCAGTCCAAAAAAAGCAGTGACTGTGGCAACATTTATAAAAGACGCAGGATAAGCAGGGGCATAGCCAGTGATACGCGCTTACGCAGGTGCGTAACATCGATTTGAAAAGTGAAAAAATAATTATGGCCAAAAATCGAAGGCTAACTTAACTCCTGACATATATTTTTCCATTTTTAAAGAAATTATTTTACCCTAGAAGGCTGCCAAAATGTGACCAAAAAACCCACCAGAGGCTGCCAAAGGATATCTATATTTTAACAAATTCTAGGGGGAGGCCACCCTAACCGCCCCCCCCCCCCCTCCCCAGCAGGAGGGGGCAACCCCCTTACGCACCTACCCCAACCTCGGCGCTACGCGCCAAGGGTAATGCCTTCAGCGTTAAGGGTGCGTACTTAAGATTTTAGCCTGGCTACGTCTCTGATAAGGGCTATTATCACAACACCAGCAGTGCTAGAAGTAAAACAAATAGGCACTGATTTAACCCAAACGAAACATGTTAACTTCTTCATCAATGCCTCAATCCACCTATCAAACATCCCTTAGATGATAGATACTTTACTGACTTAAACTTTTACAGTTTCTCATCTTAGATGCATACCTCAGCTAAATCAGCAAAGTTACGTGGTCACGCATTACCACAACAACCTGTTCATAATGGAAAGATACCAATAGTTGCTCCCAATGGTGCAATCACCAAGTAAATTGTGCAACCATCGCTGAAATTATGCTGAGCCATTCTATTTTCCCAACTATCAATTTTATAGGCATGCATGTTTTAAATAACCTAAATTATCAAACAAAACACATACAAAATATATATGCATTGAACTTTCTATAAACCCGACCAAACTGCTTTATATAATTACATATTTCAAATTCAAGGTGTGATGCTAAAAATAGATTTTGCAAAACAAAAACGCCCAGTCAACTTTTGACGATTAAAGCCACCTTATTTTAAATGAAATTGCAATTGAAAATACACACTATTGGTTAATAAAGAACTGGTTTACCTGCTGCCTGAATGAGATACGAGAAGAATCTACAGAATTTGCACAATAAATGCTTTTATTCGTCTGACGTTTATCCGTTGTCAAGCTGATTGAAGGTCACTGCGCAGCGGATAAAACCAGCTGTTCATCACGAACTTTGCATGCAATAAAAGGCAGAATTTTCAGTCAAATAAGTAAAAAACTTACACTTAGAGTGTCCTCAGCAGATGAACGTTCACTTGGAGATGGTTTCTTGTCTCTTTCTTTCCAAATGCCAGTAAATAATGATAGCTTTTGTTTCAATCCTGAAATTTACCAGACGTCAGTTGCTGGACGAGAAAGGTCGCGAAATGATTCGCTACTGTAGTGTTTATGTTCGGTTGGAGCGATTTGATTGGCTGATCGATTGTTGTTAGTTCCAAATATAGAAATTTATGCATATTCATAACGTTACTGTTCTATTTTAAGATATATACACGCGTGCGCTTAATGTTTACATCACGTGAATCAATAAAAGCATAGAACTGAACAGAACTAGTTTTATTGGGTGCTTTAGGACTGATAAAGAAGAGATTTGGGTGCTTTAGGACTGATAAAGAAGAGATATTGTCATAGTAGATCTATATACTAATTTTAAGTACATATTTTAGCATGTGGATAAAACATTATAAAATGAAAAAGTTGGGTTTTAGAGCTCACTGGTCAGCTCAAATAGGTTAAATTGCTTTCGAAATACTATTAGAAGAATGAGGGATAGAAATTGAGGGATAGAGAGAAATAGAGTATATTTTACAGATCTAATAATAATTTAACTGTGATCATGAGTATTATATTATCACACTAGCGAAAAATTGAATTGGATTTGATAGCCCCACCAGCAACTACTTAAGGTCATTATCCAGTGTGGCGACTTTCCGGCTTCCATTGGTGGAGGAAGACCACAAGTGCCTCTCCGGGCAGTTTTCGTGCACGGGCGGGCACCTGGGTAACTTATCTCCGACGTTCCGCAAAGCAGACTATAGGAGAAGATCTGGAATGCAAACTGATCATATACAGGGCCCTGATAAGATGTAGTACTAGTGGTATAGTAAGTATATGTGTACATAAGTCATACATATCAGGGGCGTGTCTGGGCATACGCACTGACGCACGTGCGTACAGACTATTAAAGAAGCAAACAAATAAAAAAGGCTAAAAATGCGAAAAATGCAATAAAAACTGAAGGTATAGTGGGGTTAGGCACATTTGTGAATCCAAAACTCGATGGTGCGTATACCTAAATTAGTCCCAGGAACGCCCCTGCATATACACATATACTACAACACTTTATCTTCCTTTTTCTATCATTCATTCTCTACGATCGAAATGAAGCTGTGTCAGCGGGGACACATTTAACGGAAACTGAATTGGTTCATATCAGATGATTCTATGTAGGTTTGGGCATCTTATCATATATATGTATTCTGGGTGTTCTGGCTCAAATCTCGAATTTCAATCGAGTTTGATCCAACAACCTCCAAAATTCATATATATATATAAAACTCCTACCACAAGGTGCTGAAATAAGCTGGGTTAGAGATATATTCTGAGATTTTTTAATAAAAGTTGATTTGTTATCAAAATTACACCCAAATCAACGAATAAACATGAAATCAACAAAATATGAAAAACTCCTACCACAAGGTGCTGAAATAAGATGGGTTAGAGTTATATTCTGAGATGTTTTAATAAAAGTTGATTTGTTATCAAAATTACAACCAAATCAACGAATAAACATGAAATCAACAGAATATGAAAAACTCCTACCACAAGGTGCTGAAATAAGCTGGGTTAGAGTTATATTCTGAGATTTTTTAATAAAAGTTGATTTGTTATTAAATTTACACCCAAATCAACGAATAAACACGAAATCGTAAAGGAAGACTGCAAACGAAAACGATAAAAGTAGAGAAAACAAAACAAAAAGAAACAAGCTGCAAATTATGCTAGCATGTATTTGTTATTTTTTTTTAATATTATACCATAAATGTCATAAATGTAGTATAAAATGTTCATCTACTAAATATATTTTTATCTACATGAAAGAATAAGCCGTAAAAGCCTGAAACTTAAAAATAACCCCAAAACAACGCCTAGAAATTTAATAGAAAAAATGTGCTTGCTGAATTCCAAAAATGATTTGCGAGGCCTAAATTACAACAAATATGGTATACCAAACCATACAATATGGTATACCAAACCATACAATATGGTATACCAAACCATACAATATGGTATACCAAACCATACAATATGGTATACCAAACCATACAATATGGTATACCAAACCATACAATATGGTATACCAAACCATACAATATATCCCATAAGGCTTCTTTTGACAAGGATAAGGATGGACAAATTATATACAAAAACAATTTGGAAGGCGTGTACAACCAACGCATCCACACCGTTTTAATAAAAAACAACCAAAAAGCTTTTATAAAAGCTGTCGGGTATAAAGCTTTGAAGGATAATGAAAATGAAGAAAAAAGAAGACAACGATACAAAATAGCTTGCAACTCCGTTCCGCTAGAAATGGTTATACAATTAATAAAAGACACAGAACTGGATCAAAATGACATCCAACTGGAAGATGTAGACATAACACAAGACTTTGCAGGTTGCTTTGACAAAGCAGAAATAACAGAAGTTTTATCATCCAACGGATTTCATATACAAGGTGATGACTGCCAGGGTGAGGATGAAACAGTACTAAATAACGCCCACCACGTAGGTGATAATTGTTTAACTTTTGTATGCGAAAATGAAAGAAGCAAAATCTATAATAAATTTGCACAAGAAGTAGAAAGTGATAGCGTAAGAGAAAACTTTGGACATCACCAATACAGCTGGTGCAACGGAGGTGGAATAATGAAAGACACGTAGAAAAAAGTTTGGAACATGGGTAACTCCGTGTTTGAAACTACTTTTTATAAAAAAAATCCAACGCAACAGGAAATAAATTACTCCATAAAAATATGGAAGACTCTCCTGGATAACAAATGCTATTCCACATCCATAGAAAAACAATGGACGTGCGTCACAGAAAAAATAAATAGAAACTTGGTTGTCAAATGTGGAAATCTTGTAGCAGTATGCCACTGGATTAATTCTTTGACAAAAAAAAATAGGTGGTTGCATAAAAGAAACAGACGACCCAAGAGATTTTAATTGGATGGTTTCATCTTTAACTTTTAACAAACCCATTGACATTATTTACATGGAATTAGAAATAAAACTTGCAACAAACACGTATACAAAATTACAAGATAAGGGTGCACAATTGGTATGCAGAAAATACATATACCAATCTGGAGCCACAGATCCAACACACTTTGGTTTGGTAAATAAAAATGGGGTTGAGTTTATCATAAACCCTAAAATGTCAAATAAAAAAACTAAAACAATCCCACTTAATTTGGAAGAATCCGTGGAAATGCAATACATGAATTATAAACTTGTTGCAAAAGAGGAGATAGCAAAGCTGGTTGAAAAGCAGTTAGCAATAAAATCCAAAATAACAAGGCAAAAAATAAACAGGGATCATGTAAAACATATATCCTACACCTCCGCTTTGAATTTGACTTCATGCAAGGATGGTGACATTTTGGATATATGTTGTGCTGACCCATCCGGTAAAAATAAATATATTTTAGTCACTACGACTGGAAAATCTTACTCGGCATATTACAATTCCAAAACGTATCTTGCTGGAATAAAAAATATTATACATGCGGATTTTAAGCTTAGAATATTGGAACACTGTTGGTCTGAATCAAGGAATAGGATTGACAAAACAGAAATTTCAATACGTAAATCTCCGGATTTGGTTGAATCGCTAGAAAAAATAGACTTGAGCAAGACCCAACTGAAAGATTATAAAAAAAATAGACGATTTGGACGCTGGAGTAGTGTTGACTGTTTTAAAGTATGGCACTTTGGTTGTCCGTGGAACGGATAGGTGTGTTATTTTCACGGATAAAGGCAATTTTATAGACAATTGGGTTTTAAGGGAGTTGTATTTAGAATTTGAGATGGTGAAGCATAAGATTGTTTGCGTTGGAATGAAAACTACGAAACAAAAAGCTAGAACAATGGCTGTTAGGGTATTTTAGTTTGGTATTTTGGATTATATGGAGTAACTCCCCTATGTTATTATTTTTTTTACTCCATTTTTATGCACACATAAAAAATGGGAAAAACTAACTTTGGATAATATAACGGAAAAGTCAAAATATATTTTATCTGCGTCGGAAGTGCAAAAAAAGTATGGAATAGATTACAAAAATGATAATAAAGATATTGCGGTTATACCGCGAAATAGTTTTACAAAGTGATCCATTGCAAAAAAAAATATGCACAACGTAGAAGATTTTTACACGATATTGGAACAAATAAAAACAAAAATGCAAACAGAGTTACTAAATAACGTATTGACTGCTTTAGATACAAGCATAGATGTTATTCCGAAAGATTTGGAATCCGATTTGGAAGATTTGGGATCCGACACGGATTCTGTAAAAAGTGGTATTTGTGACAACATCCTGCTTTCCTATAACAAGCTGTAATACGGTTTATAATAGCTTATTCTATAATTCCCAATGATTTGCGTCAAAAATCTGTGATAATAGCATTGTTGTTAACATTGCTATTTTTTTTATTAACATTGTTAATTTGCTGCAAGCATTACTAATTTGCTATGAGCAATGCTATAAGCATTACTATGTTCCCCGATATTTCCATTATATTTCCATGTCAGTATTGTTATTAACATTGCTACTTTGCCGTTAGTATTATTATTAACAACAAAGCAATGCTGTTAGAAAAAAAAAGCATTGCTAACAGCAGTGCTGTATTTAGCATTGTTACAAGCAAATTATTTCATTATAGTTCATTATAGCATGTTTTGGTCTTATACTCCACTGCAATCCATTTTAGTTCTCCCGCAACGCATTTTAACCCATTTTAATTCTGCTGTAATCCATTTTAATGCTGTATTCAGCATTGTTACAAGCAATTTATTTCATTATAGTTTTGGTCTTATACTCAACTGCAATCCCGCAACCCATTTTAATTCTGTTGTAATCCATTTTAATGCTGTAATCCATTTTAATGCTGTATTTAGCTCATTATAGCCCATTATAGCTTGTTTTTATTTCATACTCTATTTTAATTTTTTTTTTATACACATACAAGAAAAATGGGAAAAAAACTTTCTTTGGAAGACATAGAGGAGATAAAAAAATCAAAAGGTGTTTTGTCTGCGTCAGAGATACAAAAAAAGTATATTATTGGTTGGGGGAGATTGCAAAGATTATGGGATGCAAAACCTATAGTAGAAAGGATTACAAAAGAGTCTCCAGACTCTCCTAAAATACAAAAAATAGAACCATACGTCCCGCAGACGGAAGTTGTTGTAGAAGATTTTTATGCAAGATTAGGGCAGATAGAGACAAAGATGGATAGACAAACAGTAATGCAAAATATACTGGATTCTCTGGATGCTTTGTCAGAGTCAGAAACACAGTCTAAATTGGAAAAAGAAAATACAGAATCCTATAAACTGGAAGACATAACCAAGACTATGCAAGAATACACAGATTTTACCAAAACAGTTGTATATTGTGCCATTACTGGTTTTGCTGTATGGCAAGTGCTATGTAAAACTTGGAAGCATGTAGAGACCAAACCAGAAATACCAGCACCAACAAGACCAAGTATTTTTAAGAAAGACTCAAACCCGTTTGATTATTAAGGAGCTGTGTGCAACAGATTTTTGACGCAATTCATTGGGAATTATAGAATAAGCTGTTATAAACCGTATTACAGCTTGCTATAGGAAAGCAGGATGTTGTCACAAATACGGATAATGCAGTTGTTTTAAAAAGGTATTTTACTATACACTTCCAATTTGCATTTTTAAGCCTTATTAAGAAAAACATAATTTTTTTTAGCTTATTTGGTTGTTTTGTGGCATGTTTTTGGTGTAGAATTTTTATCTACCACTGTCGCTTTTGCCTTGGTGTCTTCCTTTACAAAATATCACTTTTTACGGAATCCGTGTCGGATCCCAAATCTTCCAAATCGGATTCCAAATCTTTCGGAATAACATCTGTGCTTGTATCTAAAGCAGTCATTACGTTATTTAGTAACTCTGTTTGCATTTTTGTTTTTTATTTGTATCAATATCGTGTAAAAATCTTCTACGTTGTGCATATTTTTTTTTTGCAAAGGATCACTTTGTAAAACTATTTCGCGGTATAACCGCAGTATCTTTATTATCATTTTGGTAATCTATTCCATACTTTTTTTGCACTTCCGACGCAGACAAAATATATTTTGACTTTTGTATGTCCGTTATGTTATCCAAAGTTAGTTTTTCCCATTTTTTATGTGTGCATAAAAATGGAGTAAATAAAATAATAACATAGGGGAGTTACTCCATATAATCCAAAATACCAAACTAAAATACCCTAACAGCCATTGCTCTAGCTTTTTGTTTCGTAGTTTTCATTCCAACGCAAACAATCTTATGCTTCACCATCTCAAATTCCAAATACAACTCCCTTAAAAACCAATTGTCTATAAAATTGCCTTTATCCGTGAAAATAACACACCTATCCGTTCCACGGACAACCAAAGTGCCATACTTTAAAACACTCAACACTACTCCAGCGTCCAAATCGTCTATTTTTTTATAATCTTTCAGTTGGGTCTTGCTCAAGTCTATTTTTTCTAGCGATTCAACCAAATCCGGAGATTTACGTATTGAAATTTCTGTTTTGACAATCCTATTCCTTGATTCAGACCAACAGTGTTCCAATATTCTAAGCTTAAAATCCGCATGTATAATATTTTTTATTCCAGCAAGATACGTTTTGGAATAGTAATCTGCCGAGCAAGATTTTCCAGTCGTAGTGACTAAAATATATTTATTTTTACCGGAGGGGAAATACCACATATATCCAAAATGTCACCATCCTTGCATGAAGTCAAATTCAAAGCGGAGGTGTAGGATATAATATGTTTTACATGATCCCTGTTTATTATTTTTTGCCTTGTTATTTTGGATTTTATTGCTAACTGCTTATCAACCAGCTTTGCTAACTCCTCTTTTGCAACAAGTTTATAATTCATGTATTGCATTTCCACGGATTCTTCCAAATTAAGTGGGATTGTTTTAGTTTTTTTATTTGACATTTTGGGGTTTATGATAAACTCAATCCCATTTTTATTTACCAAACCAAAGTGTGTTGGATCTGTGGCTCCAGATTGGTATATGTGTTTTCTGCATACCAATTGTGCACCCATATCTTGTAATTTTGTATGTGTTTGTTGCAAGTTTTATTTATTTCTCTTCCAATTCCATGTAAATAAGGTCAATGGGTTTGTTAAAAATTACGAAAGCTTAAAGTCACGAGTCAAATATAATAACATGTTAAGTTACGAATTTTCATGTATGCTCGGTGTGCGTCAAGGAGAATATTTGTCTCCGTTTCTTTTTGCTATGTTTTTAAATGATACAGAAGAACATTTTATGTTAAATGGATTTGATGGCATTGATATGTATATGACGAAACTTTTCCTTTTGCTTTACGCTGATGATATAGTTATTTTTTCTTAAACACCTGAAGTTCTTCAAAAGGGTCTTGCTATATTATAATATATGATTATTGTCAGATATGGAATCTAAAAGTTAATATTAATAAAACAAAAGTAATTATTTTTAGAAAAGCGGGAATGTTACCCAGAAACTTAAAAAAAATTGAATGGTGTGAATCTAGAAATAGTCAAAACGTTTTCATACCTTGGCATAGTTTTTTCACAAGGTGGATCTTTTAGCGAAACACAAATGACCTTAGCTGGTAAAGCACAGAAGGATAATTTTAAACTAAGCAAACATCTGATGAAATTTTCAGATATCTCGATTAAACATAGATTGGAGCTTTTTGACAAACTTATTTTACCAATATTAACTTATTCTTGTGAAGTTTGGGGCTTTCATAATTCTCAGAATATTGAACGTATTCATACATTGTATTGTAAACGTATTTTACGAATTTAACGTTCTACCCAAAATGAGTTTGTGTACGGTGTCCTGTGTAGATTTAATATGACAAGCATTAGATATTATAGAATAATCAAATATTGGTTTAAAATTGTACAAAGGAATTATACTCTAAGTATTGTAAATGTATATATAACATGTTTATGCGTGATAGTGAACAATATCCAAATAAAGTAGCATGGGTCACTCTCGTCCATAAACTGTTGTCCTCCATGGGTTTTCATTATGTATGGCTCCCTCAGGGTGTTGAAAGTGTTGAAACTTTCCTTTATACGCCTTTATGATAATGATTTTTCAGCTTTGGCATGAACGTGTAGAAAATTCATCCAGAGCGTTATTTTTTCAGGGAAATAGTATCTTTTAACTACCAGTTCTTTCTTCAATGTGTAAATATTTCAAAATTTAAAATTGCAATGACTAGGTTAACTGTTTCATCGCATAGTCTAAAAATTGAATCAGGTAGATGGCACAGACCACATAGTATTCCCCGTGACGAAAGAACATGTATTACGTGTAATAAGCTTGAAGATGAGTATCATTTTATTTTAGAATGTTCTTTATTTAGAGACATACTTAAAATACACATACAAAGGTATTTCTGACAAGACCAAGTATGTTTAGCTAAAACAGCTATTTAATAGCGAAAATGAAAATGTCATCAGAAATTTAAGTATGTATATCTTCAAATGTTTTGAAGTAAAGAAACAGATTATTTGACCATATAATGAAAATCGTGTTAATCCATATTTGACATCTAATTAATATAACTTTGTTTTATATTTGATTACCATATATGAATGTTATTTAAGTCGTATATGATTGTAAATAAGTAGGTAAGTACATTTCCAACTTTAAAGTGTTATAACTACAGTTGTTTTTATATTAAACCTATCTTGAATGATGACATTAGTTCGCAAATACAGCTAACATAAATACTATTTACAGCTGTTAATTACCAGGGAGTACGTCATATGACGTACTCCCTGTAATTACACAGGTGGCGGTGCCGTACGGATGCAGTGAGCGCGTTAGGTATGGACTGACCAAATCACCAATCCTGCTGCATTTGTGCGGCACCACCTTGGGGTTGTTATATTAATTCTTTATTTCTTACAATATTTACACCTATGAAAATACTTTGTAACATCACAATTGTATCACCTTCTCCGTTACTTCTATTAATTAGGAATACAATAATATAATATTACGTTTATAGCAGAAAAATGTTCACGTAAATATTTAGAACTGTAAATGTGTTTATTGCTATGTCAAATGTTCTATGTATATATATATTTGTAGTATCTCACGGTTCTATGGCCTATTGATTTATAAATATAATCTTCTTCTTCTTCTTCTTCTTCTTTACACACACAGTTTGCAAGATCCTTTTATACAATCTTTATTAAACTTCTTAAAACGTCGATCGTAAAGGCTATAACCCTTTCATTCTGCAACGCACTGCGTGTTTAATGTTTAATGGTTGACCCATTTACAATTCGCCATTGTGTTCCCGCTTTGATTAGAGCCACTCACGTTATCCTGAAAGGACATTATTTTTTGGGAAGCCTTTTTATGACAACTTTACAGCAGAAACTATATGGTGCTTATCACGTAATTGCGCACATATATGTCTGTCATCCTTAATAAGGAGTGTCCAGCGGAATAAATTCACAGTTTTTGACATTAGAGTCGAACCAATTTCACTAACAGCAATTATATCATAAGCAATGCTTGCCATCAAGTCAGAAAGATCAGTAAACTTGGAGTAGAGTCCCAGTGCATTGAAATTCTTCATTGTTTGTTTTAATCACTGTGTGGATCCACTGCGGGATCGAGCAGAGCTGCTCCTGTCGGTAACTTCTTTACCAACCTGAACCCTTTCCCTAACTTCCAGTTTGGATCAACTTCATGAACTTGTCTCTTTAATTTCGTTCAGTCCTTGCCTTAAGTTCCTTTTCTCGTCGTAATATCGTGTATTCAGGCGATCGTGTGGTTTGGAAAAATGACATCTTTCTTCTCAACTTTCTTTATTTTAGGCCCAGCCTTTACCACATCCCAGCCTTTACCTCATCCCAGCCTTTACCACATCCCAGCCTTTACCACATCCCATTTCGTTTCTTCCGAGCTTAAAGATATTCTGTCAATGGTCTACAGTACAGCTTACGCGAGCCCCACACTTAACTCTTTCACACCGAGTGAGGAATTTACAAATCGCGTACTTTACGCGGAGTTTTGATGATAAAACTACTCTGAGTGGCTATCGCTATCAGCTACGCCAAAAGCTCTCGACGCGTTGATACTTCCCGTACACGAACTCGGAGTTTGCCGAGTCTAAACTGCACAGGTAAAGGGTGCACCTTTTTCCGATTGCAGTAATTTTTATGCATAATTTTTCAATAACTTTAATAACTTTAGAAAAAAATGGAAGTCTAGAAGACAATTAGACGTTTATTTATGGAAAATCGAATGTGGGAAAATTTGAATGCCCGGATTATGACTGGGTCGCGATAGTTACATGGCGATTCCTATTACTGGCTTTGCGGCGACTAAATATAAAATTCAATTTGTAATTATTATACTGGAAATTATAACTATATTTTTAATTAATCGTTATTTGTAACAAGTTTTTACTAGTCTGCTGTTTACTATTAATACATCGATGTGTTCTTTAGTCAGAAACAATCAGAAAAATATTCAATCAGAAAAATATTTAAAAAATTCTGTGTCATAAACCCGTTGTTAGTGTTGCCTTGTTAAAAGGTATATTGGCCAAGGATTATGGGTATTTATCATGTTAATGTCGGTTGAAGATCTGACTTTTGCTAAAAAAAAATGAACACAACTTGTGATTAAATGCATTAAACGTTTAAAATACGTATTTGTTTCGAAATGTATTCATTGTTTTTATCAGTTGTGCCAACTTTGCACAGAACTGATGCACTCGGCGTCACATTGTTTTTCTGGCGATAGATTTACCCGCAGGAAAAAAAAATCCGATTCCGGAAGATCAACAACAATTTTTTTTTAGAGTCGCGGCAATTTGAATGAGTAACTCCAAACAAACACTTTTCATCAAAATGGGTGGGGGTTTATATTAACATTCTAAACAAACTTGGCATAGATCAGATAAAAAATAAAGGGCCATAACTCTGTCGTTACTAACAAGATCTAGCTGGTTTTCGAACCTGTCCAAGATTTCATTGATATACCGCGATTTGCACAACTAGACAACTAGACAACTAGGCAACTGAGGCTTCCTGCCAAATTTTATAGGAATCCAACAAGGCGTTTAGGAAGAGTAGCGCCGACAAGAAATTTAAAGTAAAAATGTTATGGAACCGTAACTCCATCATAAATCAACGAACCGAAAAAAAACGCAATAGGCACAACTAGAGGCACGAACCGGAAAAAAACGCATTAGGCACAACTAGAAATCATACCAATGCTAAGTTCCGTAAAAAAAAAAACTTAAAAAAAAGAACTTAAAAACATTTAAAAAAAAAAAAAAAATATTAAAAAAAAATATATAATAAAAAACAACAAATAATAAATGAAAAACAAGAAGCCCAAGAGGGCCTGTGGACGCTCTACTGGCTAACATGGCTCTCATAACACCAATGAAGTGAGTGACTGCAATTTACGTTGTGTTTTTTTAAAAATTGGGCAAAATACAGCATTTTTAACTAAATCAAGGGCCATAACTAAAGAATCTGGTAAAGTTTGGTAAAGATCAGATGAAAAATGAAGGCCCTACCATATTAATGAGGCAAAATATAGCATTTTTAACTAAATCAAGAGCCATAACTTCTCTGTTACTGGTCCGATCTGGCTGGTTTTTGAACTTGTGCGAGCTTTCATTGATATTAACAATCTGGTAAAGTTTGGTAAAGATCGGATGAAAAATGAAGGCCTTTGGCCACTAGAGCTAAAAATCATCAGCTCCAAAAAGTAAGTCAAGGTCATAGATGAAATCCAGGCATCCAAAAAAAAGATGCACTAAGTAAGGCACAACTATGTCAAAATAGAATGTTTTCTTCCAAAGATTAAGCTATAAATTAGGTTTAAAACATCTAGTGCATAATTCTAGTTCATGAAAAAGTGATGTAAATGTAACAATTAAAGTTATCTACCCTTTGCTTGGATGGTGAAGGTCACATCCACATTTGCTTTGTCACGTTGCAATGTACCACTCAAAATACAACTATAAGCAAAGTTTGAAAGGTCTTAGTGCATACAGTTTGTGAAAAAGTGACCTAAACACCAAAGTTGAATGTAAAAATTATAAGGTTATTTGCCCTTGCTTGGAGGGTCAAGGTCACTTCCACATTTGCTTTGTCAGGTTGCGATGTACCACTCAAGATACACCTATAATCAAAGTTTTAAAGGTCTAGTGCATACAGTTTGTGAAAAAGTGACCTAAATGCAAAAGTTGAACCTAAAAATTATTAAGTTATCTGCCCTTTGCTTGGAGGGTCAAGGTCACTTCCACATTTGCTTTGTCACGTTGCTATGTACCGCCCAAGATACAACTATAAGCAAAGTTTGAAAGGTCTTAGTGCATACAGTTTGTGAAAAAGTGACCTAAACACCAAAGTTGAAGGTAAAAATTATAAGGTTATCTGCCCTTGCTTGGAGGGTCAAGGTCACTTCTACATTTGCTTTGTCACGTTGCAATGTACCACTCAAGATACAACTATAAGCAAAGTTTTAAAGGTCTAGTGCATACAGTTTGTGAAAAAGTGACCTAAACGCAAAAGTTGAACCTAAAAATTAGTAAGTTATCTGCCCTTTGCTTGGAGGGTCAAGGTCACTTCCACATTTGCTTTGTCACGTTGTGATGTACCACCCATGATACAACTATAAGAAAAGTTTGAAAGGTCTAGTGCATACAGTTTGTGAGAAAATGACCTAAACGCAAAACTTGAATGTTGACGCCGCTGCCACCGGAAAAGCAACACCCGTCTCTTTTTTTCTTCGAAAAGGCGAGACAAAAACTGGTCATTGACTATGGCAAAATATATTAATGCATGAATGCATGAATGAAAGAATGAATGAATAAATCATGAATGAATGAAGACCATCTAAAGGTAGTTTTGTTTATATTATGTGGCTTAAAATAAAAACACGAAATAAGATAGCATGTGAAGACACATTTCATATATTGTATGTTTGTTAATGTTATACATATATATATATTCAATAAAAAATATAACAAGAGGCCCAAGAGGGCCTGTAGACGCTCTACTGGCTAACACGGCTCTTATAACATCAATGAAGCGACTGACTGCCATTTAAGTTTTTTTGAAAGTTTCGGCCAAAAGATAGCTTTTTAACTTTATCATGGGCCATAACTAAAGAATCTGGTAAAGTTTGGTAAAGATCAGATGAAAAATGAAGGCCCTACCGGATAAACGAGGCAAAATATAGCATGTTTAACTAATTCAAGAGCCATAACTCCTCTCTTACTGGTCCGACTGTGGTCCAACATAGAGCTAAAAAAAAAAAAAAAAAAAAATTTTTTTAGAGAATAATAATAATCAAAAACAAATTTTAAAAAAATGAATCAATTAAAAAAAACAAAAAAAAAACAAAAAAAAAATAATAATCAATAAAAAAAAATAAAAAAATAAATCAATTAAAAAAAAAAACATTTAAAAAGAAAAAAATAAAGAAAAAAAATAAATCAATCAATAAATATTAAAAAAAAAAAAAACATGAAGAAAAAAAAAAAAATTAAAGAAAAAAATAATAATTAAAAATTAAAGAAAAAAATAAATAAAAGTAAAAAAAAAAATAAAAAAAAATAAATCAAAAATAAAAAAATAAGAAAATTTAAAAATAAATAAAAATAATAACGTAAAAAGGAAAGTCATAAAATCTGCTAAAGTTTGGCAAAGATCAGATGCAAAATGAAGGCCCTATCGTATGACGAGGCAAATTATAGCATTTTTAACAAAATCAAGGGCCATAACTCCGCTGTTTATGGTTCGATCTGGCTGGTTTTCAAACTTGACAAAGCTTTTATAGACATTAACAATCTGATAAAGTTTGGTAAAGATCGGATGAAAAATGAAGGCCCTATCGTCTTAACAAACTAAATCAAGGGCCATAACTCCGCTGTTACTGGTCCGATATGAATGTTTTTCGAACTTGATCAGGCTTTCATTGGTATTAACAATCTGATAAAGTTTGGTAAAGATCGGATGAACAATGAAGCCCCTATCATCTTAACAAGGCAAAATATAGCATTTTTAACTAAATCAAGGGCCACAACTCCGCTGTTACTGGTCCGATATGGCTGGTTTTCAAACTTGTTTGAGCTTTCAATGACTTTAACAATCTGATAAAGTTTGGTAAAGATCGGATGAACAATGAAGCCCCTAGCGTCTTAACGAGGCAAAATATAGCATTTCTTAACTGAATCAAGGGCCATAACTCCGCTGTTACTAGTCCGATATGGCTGGTTTTCGAACTTGTCCGAGCTTTCATTGATATTAACAATGTGGTAAAGTTTGGTAAAAATAGGATGAAAAACGAAGGCCCTATCATCTTAACGAGGCAAAATATAGCAATATAGCATTTTTAACTAAATCAAGGACCATAACTCTGGTGTTACTGGTCCGATCTGGCTGGTTTTCGAACTTGTCCGAGCTTTCATTGTTATTAACAATGTGGTAAAGTTTGGTAAAGATAGGTTGAAAAATGAAGGCCCTATCGTCTTAACGAGGCAAAATATAGCAATATAGCATTTTTAACTAAATCAAGGGCCATAACTCCGCTAATACTTGGCCAATCTGGCTGGTTTTCGAACTCATCCGAGCTTTCATTGATATTAACAACCTGTTAAAGTTTGGTAAAGATTGGATGAAAAATGAAGGCCCTATCGTCTTAACGAGACAAAAGTTAACAACGGACGACGGACGGACGACGGACAACTCGGCATCCCATAAGCTCTGCTGGCCTTCGGCCAGTAGAGCTAAAAAACCAACAAAAAAACAAAAACAAAAGAGGCCCAAGAGGGCCTGTGGACGCTTTACTGGCTAATATGACTCTTATAACATCAATGAAGCGAGTGACTATCGTCTAAAAGAGACAAAATATAGCATTTTTAACTAAATCAAGGGCCATAACTCCGCTGTTACTGGTCCGATCTGGCTGGTTTTCGAACTTGTATGAGCTTTGATTAATATTAACAATCTGATAAAGTTTGGTAAAGATCGGATAAAAAATGAAGGCCCTATGATCTTAACGAGGCAAAATATAGCATTTTTAACTAACTCAAGGGCCATAACTCCGCTGTTACCGTTCCGATCTGGCTGGTTTTCGAACTTGTCCAAACCTTAATTGATATTAACAATCTGCTAAAGTTTGGTGAAGATCGGATGAAAAAAGGAGGCCCTGTCGTCTTTTCGAGGCAAAATATAGCATTTTTAACTAAATCAAGGGCCACAACTCCGCTGTTACTGGTCCGACCTGGCTGGTTTACGAACTTGTCTAAACTTTTATTGATATTAACAATCTGCTAAAGTTTGGTAAAGATCGGATGAAAACTGAAGGCCCTATCGTCTTAACGAGGCAAAATATAGCATTTTTAACTAAATCAAGGCCATAACTCTGCCGTTACTGGTCCGATCTGGCTGGTTTTCGAATTTATTTGAGCCTTCATTAATATTAACAATCTGCTTAAGTTTGGTAAAAATTGGATGAAAAATGAAGGCCCTATCGTATTAACGAGGTAAAATATAGCATTTTTAACTAAATCAAGGGACGTAACTCTGCTGTTACTGGTGCGATCTGGCTGGTTTTCGAACTTGTCCGAGCTTTCATTGCTATTAACAATCTGTTAAAGTTTGGTAAAGATCGGATGAAAAATGAAGGCCCTAACGTCTTAAAGAGGTAAAAGTTAACAAGACGACAGACAACACACCATCCCATAAGCTCTGCTGGCCCTTGGCCAGTAGAGCTAAAAACTGTTAAAGGCACTAAACCGCCAAATAACGCCAAAATTACACTACAAAATATTTTATCCAAACTCTATTCAGTTGTTCATGTCATATAATAATGTAAATTTGCCGATTAAAAGTATAAATTTATTAACGGGTACTTACTCAAGATTGAATATGTTCAAGCCATTTATATTGTGTGTCTCACAATATGTAAGTTATATATAAAACTCGTCATCAGTAGGTTTAGAAATGGTGTACATGTTTTGTAAAATTAGGCAGTTGTTGGCGGGATAGCTACTTTAAAGTAAAAACTACTTTGTTATTTGCCTTAGTTGTTAGACAAACAAGATGTCAATGACCTTGAAGCTCTACTGATAGGTTCTGATAGCTAGATCAGCATTCCTGTGAAGTTTCATGAAAATCTGTCAAGCAGTTTCAGAGTAGTCGTTACAAGATTTTATATATAACTCTATATAAACAAAGATGGCTGCTGGCAACCAGGTCGAATCAATATTTTTTAACAAGGACCAACATCACGTCAAATTGCTGATCATTTTAGAAAAAGTCCCATATCAATATCACTTATAGATTTTCAAGAAGTAGTCGCTACACATTTGTTTTTCAAAAATCTGTTTTTAGCCATGGTGGCCATCTTGAATTTCTGGCTGACCTGAAATTTTGCTTGGATCAACTAGACATCAAGAGCAACATTTTTCAAGTTTCATGAAAATCCTTCAAGTATTTTCAGAGAAGTAGTCGCCACAAAGTATTTACTATATAACTCTATGTAAACAAAGATGGTCACTGGCAGCCATGTTTCATGACGTATCAAAATGATTTTCGACAAGGATCAATATCATGTAGTAGTCGCTACAAGTTTTTACTATATAACTCTAGATGGCCACTGGCACCCATGTTTAATGTTGAATCAAAATGATTTTCGACAAGGACCAACACCATGTCATGCTGATCATTTAAGAAAAAGTCCCATGTCAATATCACTTAAGTTTTTCAAAAGTAGTCGCTACAAACTTGCTTTTTAAAAATCTATTTTTAGCTGTGGTGGCCATCTTGAATTTCCGGCCGACCGGAAATTTTTACAGACAGACGGACGACGCACCACTATATAAGCTCTGCTGATCTTTGATCAGTCGAGCTAAAAATGAAAATGTTTAACTCAAGTACATCTCTTTATCATGTTGAAACTCTTAAAGGGACACACGGCAAACTTGATTTTTTTAAAAATTTCACTCATCCCATTAGTTGTTCTACATCATTTGAATAATCCAAATCATTTATAATACTACAAATAAGACTGTTATCAAGGATGGATCCAGGGCTGTTTGCATGTCGGGTTCACAATTGTTCATCACTGGATTTAATGATTAAAATATTGTGAAACTGCACAATAATTCACCAATGCCATGTAGAAGATTGAGAGTTTTTGGAGGAACATGCCCGCATGGACTCCACTAGCCCACCACTCAAAACGTCTCGTTCTCTGTCCACCTATTCCCGGACACTAAACACAAATCCTAGATATGCATCTGCTTTATGCAAAATAATAATTGCTGATTTTATTGCAATAATATATTTATATATGTTATGATATACAGAGAAAAATATGAAACTTAATTCAAAATGATACTGAATTACTTCTAGATTGCTGACATTCTTTAAGAAACTAGAAGGGTGTGACACTTGTGTCGCCTGTCGTCTGTTATTTCACCAAGTACAATATAACTATAAAGTTTGAAGACAAGTTCTGAGCTTGGTTAGGTTGCAGTTAAAGATTTATGAAAGGGGACATAACTCTTTCAAAATGAAAGTCAGAGTTATTGGACGTGTGTAACAACATACCTTGGGTTAAGATGAAGGTGTGTGAAGTTTCATGAACATAGGTCAAATACGGACGGATGACGACAGACAAAGGGAGTCTGAAGTGTCCGCCATGCTACGCAGGTGAAACAAAAACAACCTTATACCCTCGGGACACTAAACACGTGTTTTTTTATGATGGATTGAAAATATAGATGATATTGTGGAAATTAAAACATTGTCAATTTTTTAAATATTGTTTAATTCCAAAGCCTGATGGAGCAGAAGTTGTATACCCTATTTACGCATTCAGAGGGGCTCCCTGTCTACAGAGGGGCTCCCTGTCTATAACCTTCTCTGTATCTCAGTTTGTTCTGCAGTTTGTCAGGTAAAGGTAAGCAGTTCATTTTGCGGAATGGAGTGTTTTCGTCCCTGAAATATTTGCGGACAGTCAACAGGCATGATAGCTCCAGTGTTCTTGGAGATGAGGCTACATTTTGCATCCATTCTCTCAATCTCTCATTTCCTCTAAATACGTCGAAGTTTTCAGAATCGTCGGAGTCGGTGTACTCGTCACTACTTTCACCCTCATCTTCCCCACTATTTTCACCATTATCTTGTTGTGCATTTAACTTCGCCTTGTTATTTTCGTATTTTTCAAAAACATAACTCTCATTCCGTAAATCGAATCCATTTTGAACTAAGAATTCAGCAATCTTGTACTCTGACTTATACAAAGCAATATAAAGGTTTGATTCGTCCACATCGTCACTTTTGTTAATATCAGCACCATGAGCAAGCAATACTTTCATCATATCTATCAGCCCTTCGCTAATTGTAAACCAAAGGCTTCTGACATTGTGTTTTGAGACAATTTCAAATGAATCCGATTTTTCAAGAAAAGCATCAAGTGCTACATGATTTTCATAATCAAATGCATAATCAACTGGTGTTTTACCAGCTTTATTTGGCACCATCTTTCCCCCTGCCTTAAATATTGCATCGATAATTTCTGTAAGGACTTCTGGTTTACCCTCGCTGTGGCATTTCAGTACTGCATGCATGCATGTAGCGCCATCGTCCGTCTGCAGGTTGACATTTATTCCCACGCATTCCTTAAGGAAGTACCAAGCCACTGATTGTGAATTTTCCCATAATGCAACATGGACTGGCGTACGGCCTACATTATCTGGCATGTTGACGTCAGCCCCGCTTTCAATAAACAGTGTGGCCAGTTCCAAATTGTTATTTAAAGCAGCCAAGATAAGCGGGGAGACCTCGGTGTCACGCTTCACATATCGACATCGTAATGTAGATTTTACGTTGGGGTCAGCTCCCATTTTCAGCAACATTTTTGGAATCTCATTATTCATGTTCTGCCACTGCTTTACTGAAACTATTGACAGCAACAGGGCTGTATTGTTGAGCAAGTTTTCTTCATTAACTCGGGCACTGTGTTCTAACAAAATCTTTACAATACCTACAAACTCATTTCGGACAGCTAACTGCAAACACGTTTCTTTTTCAAATATAGTGAAAGCGTTTACATTGGCTGACAATTCGTTCTCATAGTTACCATCTACATCTTCTACTTTGCTAGTCTCCAATCTCTTCAACAGAATCGTCAAGCTTTTCACAGCACCATTGTTTGAACAGATGTGCATAGGTGTGAGGCCAGCTTTATTATACACTTTGAGCAAACACTTTGGATTAGAGACTAGCGCATCGACCATCTCATGATGACCTTGACCCACTGCCAGATGAAGCGGAGTGTTGCCGTTAACATCCACGGCGTTTATATTGCATGTCATGGGAGCAGTCATTAGACATTTAACAGCCTTCACCATACCCTCTTCTGAGGCAAAATGAATGGCACTTTTTTTCGTTAATGGGTCGACCTTGTTGACGTTGCATTTTTCATTCTCCATAAGCACCGTGGCGATGTCAAGAGATGGAGTCCTGCCCATAATGTGGCCTGGTTTGTCCTTTCTCAGAGCCAGAAGAAGTGGTGGCTCACCGTCAAAATCTGCAGCATTAACGTCACATCCAGCGTCTAGCAGGAACTTTGTGATCTCTAGATTTCTGGTTTCAATGGCTGCACACAGAGCTGTTCCTCTCATGCCTGTAAGATGAAAATGTACAGTAATTATAAACAATATTTAATGACATTTTAAATATTGATTCACTATTATAAGATAAGTGCTAAAAGAACCATTAGCTTGTTTAAAGAAACTAGTCTAACCCGTCAAATAACTGCAAAATTACACTACAAAACCGTTTATCAAAACTCCATCAAGGTGTTTAGGTCGTATAATAATGTATATGTGCCGATTAAAAGTAAAGGTTTCTTCAAGGGTTCTTAAAATACCTGCGACTGAATATGCGTAAAATGAATTAAGAGTTGGTAACTCTTAATTCGATGCTCCAGTTCCGGGGTTTGACTTATCTGGTTAAAGCTGTTTATATTGTGTTTATGGACCGTTTAAGTTTCTCTTGCCCATATCCCAATCTGTAGCAGGTCTCTGCCAAAGCCATGTGCAATACATTACCTGTGTAAGTGTCTCCTGCCAATATTTTAGTATGTGGCATGTCTATGCCAGAGCCACATGCAATGCATTACCAATTCTCAAAATATGTTAAGTTAATATATATATACATATATATATCTATATATATATTTTAAGAATCTTTCATGGGTATCCGGTGAAGATAGGGAATTCCAACCTGAGGTATGTGTTTTTATCGGAACTCTGCCTCGGTTCCGATTAAAACACTTATTCAGAGGGTTGGAATTCCCTATCTGAATCGAATAGCCATGATAGATTATTTTTCTTGCATATCAGAGACATGTTGTGCGCTGACGCCGTCAGCTACTAACGTTTTCGCACCCTTTCCTGCGTACCAGATGTTGGTGCGCGCGTGACTTTTATCTTTACCCATAAAGATAAGACTTTCCATCCCCCATGTAAAACTTGGATAGCCTTATCCGGTATGCAAGAAATACATATACCTCGTCGCCAGTAGGTTTAGAAACGTTTAACATCTGTTGTAAAATGTGTCTGTTGATGGAGGGATATCTACTTTAATGCTTTATCAACTGATTCTTAAATAATGTTGCCCCTGTTACTTTAAATGTGTTCATGAATGTTTAATTTTCTTATGATAGTTAGTGTTACTCCATATGTAAAAATATATTCATTTTATGACATTTTCAGGAATCTCATGACACTTTCAGGAATCTCATACTATGCATTAGTTCAAATATTGATTTATTATTAAAGCTTGTGCATACGTGAGACCCATTTTAATGCATGTGAACCTTTTATATGAAAATGAAGCTTGTTGCGACGGTTTTATTTATATTGTGATATATACAGAATTAACAAATCCAGTTTCCATTTTACTACATGAAACCAAGTAATTTATATTTACTTTGATATGGTTTGCTACAATAATTATATGTATGAACAGTTTTAAATAATAAGTTCAGTTATATAGATAATTATGTCCCATTTTACCCCAAAACAACATTATTATAATTATATGATCCAGATGGGGTCAAACACATCACCCCCAGCTCATTAGGCTTTATCAGCAAACCTAAATTACAAGATAAGAAACTATATATGTAGCATTACCACAAAGACTATAAACCAATCATATTGTCTACTGACCTAACATCCGGTCCATACTTGCTCCTTCCTCCACCAGTCTCTTCACCTCATTCAGCAGTCCCGCATGTATGGCCCGGTGAAGCTGGTCTGCCAAATTCATGGTCCATGCAACTCATCTATCTCAAAAAATGTGTGTAGTACATTATACCGCGTCGCAGCCTCAATGATTTTCATTGAACCTCCAAGTCAGTCGACCTTTATTCGACATTGTCAATCGCCATTGTTCACACATCTCATACCGTCACATTAGGAAGGGTTCTGCAATAATAAATTGTCCTGGTGTCAAAAACCTTTATTTTAAAGAGGCACATCACGCTTTTTGTGGCTGTCTAGGGGTCCGATTTAAAGGGACACACGGCAATTTTGTTTTTCCTAAAACTCGCGGCATCCCATTAGATTTTCTACATAACATGCATTTTTTTATAAAATTATATACAAGAGTGGATCTATATATGGGGATAATGTATTTGCAATACATCCGATTCCTTTGGTCTATTATATATCTGTTGGGGTTAAAGTTCCTTCATAGGAAGCTTTGTGATTGGTTTACTAAATAGTTAGTAAAGTTTGCTGTTTCTAATTTACGACCATGTAATTAACATGTGAATAGTAGAACAGGACTGCATTTTTAGAGCGAGACTTTGAACTAAGCATGTATCCTGGTGGAAAATCATTAGCCAATCTCTCTCCCATTTGCCTCAGCTTCACGGTCTTTCTGGAGAAGCTTGCATCATCTGTTGATTCGTGCAAATGGTGGGAGGTATACAGTACTGATTCTACCCAGCAATAAGTGGATGGCCTGCCTCCACCCCTAAAAACTGAACGTTATACATAGCCTAAATTGTGCTGAAAAGGTACATTCAACACCAAATAAACAGAGAAAGGAAATCAGTGCTAAAACATTAATGTTTTATATGCCATTCAGTATAATACATCTATCAATGTTTTCTCCCATTCGTAGGACTATTAGGAGCAGCATTTTATCCGATCACCAAATATACTCACTATCAAATATAAAAATATGAAATTTCCTTTTGATCTTTAAAATTCATCCAACCCCAGTCTCCATAAATGCAGTTTCCATTACCTTGAAGGTTATAAAATTCATGAATTTTTAGACTGATGAGTCTATTGTACACTATTGTTTCTAGAAATGGTCACTCATTGAATCTTATACCAGTTACTAACAAATACAGGATACACAATATGTGCATACCTTGATACCATAGAACTTGTAAAATAATAAGCTCAATGAGGGTACCCTTCTTTTCAAATCTAATTCTGACATTTTTACGTAAAATCGATTACATTTTATATCATAACAATTTTAGTAGTAGGGTCGCAGAAAGGATTTGAGTTTCCATTTTCTTTAAATATTGTTTACAGTTGTTGTTTTTTCGTCAAACCATTTAAGTACCATGATACCATAGAACACCATGCTACCCCATGTAACGGTACGGTCCCCAGGTTCTAATTCCCTACCTCGGTATCATCTGTAATGTATAATACGGGGTGTATGCCCTCTGTCCCATTGCACTGGGTGGAAAGGGTCGAGAGAAAAAAAAGATAGGTGCATTTCCATGTTTGTGTGTAATCACTCAGTTTCACTTTCACTTTATTATCATTTATGCCTAACGTTTTCTGTATTTTAGATATGTTTCATTAGTGTATGTTGATCTATTGTATGCTTATTCACGAATAACATATATATTTTACATATGTATGGCATATTCAAGAATAAATCAATAAAAACATAATTTATAAGTTTTGCCAAAAAGTTTTTGTATTTACCTATCCCTAGGATAAACTGGTTCCCTGCTACTCTTGGTTCTCTGCATGTAAAACATTGAGTAGCACAGGAGACCAAGGAAAGGAAACATAACTCTTTATTGACTATTTTTATAAACGAAACGACACAAATGGGCAAAAAGGACTATAATTGTAAATGATGAGTTTTAATGTCTGCCATTGCACAATTCTGTAATTTAATACCCAATTTTCAGTAACAAGCTTATCAATGTCCCCAGTCTTTCATCAAGCTTATCAATGTCCCCAGTCTTTCATCAAGCTTATCAATGTCCCCAGTCTTTCATCAAGCTTATCAATGTCTCCAGTCTTTCATCAAGCTTATCAATGTCCCCAGTCTTTCATCAAGCTTATCAATGTCCCCAGTCTTTCATCAAGCTTATCAATGTCTCCAGTCTTTCATTAAGCTTATCAATGTCCCCAGTCTTTCATCAAGCTTATCAATGTCCCCAGTCTTTCATCAAGCTTATCAATGTCTCCAGTCTTTCATCAAGCTTATCAATGTCCCCAGTCTTTCATCAAGCTTATCAATGTCCCCAGTCTTTCATCAAGCTTATCAATGTCCCCAGTCTTTCATCAAGCTTATCAATGTCTCCAGTCTTTCATTAAGCTTATCAATGTCCCCAGTCTTTCATCAAGCTTATCAATGTCCCCAGTCTTTCATCAAGCTTATCAATGTCCCCAGTCTTTCATCAAGCTTATCAATGTCTCCAGTCTTTCATCAAGCTTATCAATGTCCCCAGTCTTTCATCAAGCTTATCAATGTCCCCAGTCTTTCATCAAGCTTATCAATGTCCCCAGTCTTTCATCAAGCTTATCAATGTCTCCAGTCTTTCATTAAGCTTATCAATGTCCCCAGTCTTTCATCAAGCTTATCAATGTCCCCAGTCTTTCATCAAGCTTATCAATGTCCCCAGTCTTTCATCAAGCTTATCAATGTCCCCAGTCTTTCATCAAGCTTATCAATGTCTCCAGTCTTTCATCAAGCTTATCAATGTCCCCAGTCTTTCATCAAGCTTATCAATGTCCCCAGTCTTTCATCAAGCTTATCAATGTCTCCAGTCTTTCATTAAGCTTATCAATGTCCCCAGTCTTTCATCAAGCTTATCAATGTCCCCAGTCTTTCATCAAGCTTATCAATGTCTCCAGTCTTTCATTAAGCTTATCAATGTCCCCAGTCTTTCATCAAGCTTATCAATGTCCCCAGTCTTTCATCAAGCTTATCAATGTCCCCAGTCTTTCATCAAGCTTATCAATGTCTCCAGTCTTTCATTAAGCTTATCAATGTCCCCAGTCTTTCATCAAGCTTATCAATGTCCCCAGTCTTTCATCAAGCTTATCAATGTCCCCAGTCTTTCATTAAGCTTATCAATGTCCCCAGTCTTTCATTAAGCTTATCAATGTCCCCAGTCTTTCATCAAGCTTATCAATGTCCCCAGTCTTTCATCAAGCTTATCAATGTCTCCAGTCTTTCATTATGCTCATCACTGTGTTCATGCATGAAAAGTTACGTGTACCCCACATGGATTCAGGGAGGGTGGAACCGGTGTAAACAGTTTCTCCTCCCTCTCTCCCTCCTAACCAATATGAAAAAGTTACACACACCCCACATTCCCCACCCATCATTTTCATTTTACCTGTCATATATTTACCCCAAATCCCCAAATTTTTCTGCACCAAATAGTGGTGACAGGCATACCCTGGGTGGCTAAGCAGGATTACAATTAAAATAAAGAGCCTTTAATTCCTTGCAAGCAGTTAGAACATAAAAGAAAAAGATCAATTATTAAGAGTAATTTCTACACTTAATAATTCACATGCTACATAGGATGTAGTTCTGTGAATTACGGTTAATGAAAACAAGTAAAAGTTCACATGTTTAACACTTAATCCATTCTATAGATCATGAGGACAGTCTATTGAGCATGGATGAAGATGATGGGGTGGGGGAAATTATCAATCACTGGCATTATCATCCCATTCTCTGGACCCACGCCATCTACCCCACCTCTCCCTACCCCAACCATGTGCTGTACTACGATGTTATTAATTAAGTATTTTCATATTGGCCCAGTTATTGGTCCAACGACTGTCATACTGGGCCAATATGACAGTCCGAGGACCAATAACTCGGACAATATGAAAACACTTTATTAATGACAGTTTTATTAATTAACTTCCACTACAGTAGAATTTTATTTTAATAACATTGACAGGATTTGCGTTTATTTATAGTAGCGTTAATTTAATTTTTAATTTGATAAGTGAGCGTTAATGACGTCACTTAACGTGAATGACGTTACTTAAGCTTGTATTGGCAAGTTTTTTCATATTGGTCTTGATTTTTCATATTGGCTTTGTTTTTTCATATTGGCCTTGTTTCTTCATATTGGCCTTGTTTTTCATATTGGCCTTGTTTTTCATATTGGCCTTGTTTCTTCATATTGGACGACTTCAGGTTCATATCGGCCGAGTTTGCGTCATATTATGTGTAGAGATTCTAGTAAAACACGGCTAATATAGTTCAGTTAACAATAGTTGTTACCATTAAATAATGTCATGATATGGGATGTAATGGACAAAACATATACTGCTCACGAAGTTTATAACATCACTTTATTTTGGTTTAAAAGTTTCATATCACACTTTTTCATCAGCTCAATCATAAACAAACAAATCAATCATAAACAAACAAATCAATCATAAACAAATCAATCATAAACAAACAAATCAATCATAAACAAATCAATCATAAACAAACAAATCAATCATAAACAAACAAATCAATCATAAACAAACAAGTCAATCATAAACAAACAAATCAATCATAAACAAACAAATGTTTTAAACAGAACAACAGTATTACAGCACAATTTGTGTAGATAAGTGGGACATCATATAATAAAATATAGTATATATCTGCAATAATATAACTTGGTGTACATTTGTAAAAGTAAAAAGCCTAAAAACACAGTAAAGACACATTGATTATCACAACAATGTATGGATGGACGGACATGAAAATACATACAAAATAATTTAATAGTAAGCATTAAATATCATTCAATTTTTGTTGAATGGGAATGATATTATACAAATTAAAATGTATACATTTTTTTTTTGTGTATATCTTCAAATGGCAACATATACTAGTCAAACGTACTAAGTACCCACCTAAGAATATGTCTAATTGACTGAAGATACGGTTGAACTGCAAAATAACGAGTTTAAATCATCTGTTCTGATCACATGAACACATGTATGAGGCTTTCAAATCAATGTGTTTTCTTAGAAATAAATTATAACAATTATACAGCTACGTACTTTGGAAATTTGTCGATAGACACTTTAACGCGATATATGGGGTTTCTATAGGCACCAGCTCGCTTAACCCCTTGGCCATACTCTAGGGTGCGGCTACAGGTATTTTGCAGATTTATAGGTCTCACTACACAGTTAGCACCCTTGAAACCCACGTTAGGATAATTATTACGCCTTAAAAAGTAGTAGTGTGTTCTTCGGTTTTAAATATTTTTAGTAATTGCTGACAGATGTTTATTGTTGTTGCAGATGAGATGAACCGAGTCTGAAATTGGATGTGCAGCTATAAGATGACACTGCCACCAAAATATGGCAGTTTTATGGGTGTTGAAGAAGAGTAGGAAAAAAACCTGGTCAACATACCAGATTTTGTACAGTTTTGTGTGGGCAAATGACTTGGTAACTTTTAGCTTGGAAACTTCCTGTTCGGAATGGCCATGTAAACTTTATTCATATAGGCCAACATAGTAAAAATGCACTGTGTAGTGAGACCTATATGGCAGTCTGAATTATAGTGTGGCCGACACAGGCAGTGCATTGCTTTTTAGCTACAGCTCTGAAGGTATTTAAAGGGACACATGACAATCTTGAAATATTTGTCATGCATTAAAATGTGTACTCAACATTTAAGAAAATGAGCCCACCCGAAATGTTTTGCACTGTTTCAGTAATGTTTTGCAGTTTCTGAAATTATTATTTTAAATATTCAAATTGTATTACAAAACTAGCATACTGCTTCAAGATATTTTTTTACTACCAGTGATTTGCAAATATGCTATTATCTCGAAAAACAAAACGGACGCCACAATATTAAACAAAATCAAGATTGCTGGGTGTCCCTTTAAGGAATGCATGCATTTAACGACATTTAGGCAGTTTGTCCATCTTTCACCTTTTTTCATTATTAAGGACAGAGTCAAATACACAGAATGATTAATAAATATTGTAATGATACAGACTACCAATAATACTGAACATTACAAATTTGAACTTGGATTGAGAATACAAAGTTAACTAAATATCAATCTCATTAAAATCAGACCCTTTATCACGATACTCTACACTACCAAGGATCTGACAACATTGCATTGGAGGTCACGTCAGATTGACCTTACGATTAGCCAATCAGATTTCAGCCTAAAAAATTGCTCGATATAGACTACTTCTCTGCGCATGTCGCGGTTCAGTCAAACGCTGTGGAGCAGTCTACGCTCGGTATTGAAAGAGACAATTTCCGTAACTTTTAGCTCATAAAACACAACATAACTGCGTTGACAAACATAATACACCAACCATTATTGAATATATGCTAAATATGACGGAATCCAATAGAGATACAAAAAAGAAGTATCGCTTCATAGGGTTGAACTCTTAACCCAAACTAAAATTACACTTGCGGGTGATAATAATAGAACATCGCAATAGTCTATCTCGCTACCAACTGTGCTAAGTGGGCCAGATGTATTAATACATACTATACAGAAAACCTAACGCTGCAATAATCTCTGCAAAATATATATTTTTCAACTACAAATATAACATTCCAAATTTTTTCAAAAACCTTGATCGCGTCCATGATTTTCTTCGTATTCTTGCTGTAAAACATGCCATTAGAGCATTTCTTTTTGAATTTATCTTGCTGTCTACAGCATTTACACACGGAGACTTTATCTTTTTTTGGATATATGTGTTTTATGTGGATTTTTGTTTGTTATGTATGTTCAGTTCACTCGAACATCATCTGAAGACAAGTGTATACGAAACGCGCAATTTCATTGTTTGAATTTAGTTGATCTTCTCATGAATATTGCTTAGATGAAAGGTCGATCTGATGTGACCTCCAAGGCAGTGTTTTCAGATCCTATAGCAGAGAGTATCAAAGCTTAATTAGGATTTGATTTTAATAAGATTGATTTCTGACAATTTTAATGTCACATGCCTGATTTCCATCGGATTATGCACTATTTAACTCAAATGTTAGAACGTCACCCAATCAGACTACAGGATTTTTACCAAGAGCATTAGAATCAGCAGTAATGCCATCATAGAACAAGTGTTTAATTTCTTCAGGTGTTTTTGTCCATATTGAAACTGTATTTAGAGTAAGCCTACCATGTCCATTACACTATTTTCATGTTTTTGGCAATACAGTCTGACCAATGACTCGTCATTTCATGTTTCAGCATCTTTAACAGAGCTCGAAGATTTACTAAGATAGAGGTCCGATGTATGGACGCGACAGAAAACACATCTTGTTAGGTCCTTATAGTCCTCTAGCTGGGCCATGGAGAACGGTTTCCCGCATTTTTCACACTGAAAATACAAAGAGAGACTACTGTAACATTACGGTAAATGAGTCTATTAACTGTACCAGTATCTTGAAAAAATGCAAAATTCAATCCTTCACAATTTATTGAGCAGAAACCATTTTTATTATCAGTTCACAGTGACCTTGATCTTTAACCTACTGACCCCAAAATCAATAGGGGTCATTCTCTCACCAATGACAATCAAGTTATAATGTTTGAGACTGTGGTTTTAAACCTTCACAATTTACTGAGCAGAAACAATTTTTCATTTAAATCGGATCACAGTGAACTTGACCTTTGACCTACTGACCCCAAAATCAATAGGGATCACCCTCTTACCAAGAGCAATCAAGTTATAAAGTTTTGAAGATGGTGGATGCAATCTTTCGCAGGTTATTGAGCGGAAACGAATGCGTGACACCGATGCTGCCAACGGACAATGTGATCCCTAAGTGTCTGTCATGCTATGCAGGCGTCACAAAGTTATCTACATGCATTCTAAAATTACAGAGTGGACACAGATATTGCTTGAAGGATCATACAGTATAAAATTTGAACACAATTGTGACTCTGTTTCAAAGTTAGAGGAAACAAAATCCCGTGTATAGTCGGGAAGGGCAGAGGGTTGCAGGAGAAGTCCTTGCTGTAAGAAGTTTAGAGTTAGAGAGAATCTTAGATATTAAATGTACCTTTACAATCTTCAGCCCAATGGCCTTTTTCTTCTCTAGCACTACTGGTATTTTGTCCGAGTCTTCAATATTCCACAATCTCACTGTTGCGTCCTACATGGAATTAAAACACAAGTTCTATATTAATTTAAACATTTATTTTACTTGGTTTGTGAAACAAGTTTTAACCATTCTTAAAGGCTTCCTGGGTAGAACCAGTACTGAGCAATGTGGATTAATTACCTCTATGAGGTAGAAGGATTGTATGTCAGATATGGCAGTATCAAATAGTTTTTTATAAAGTGTCTTCAATTACCAAGATATAGGGAGGATTGTATTTGGCTCAAGTTTGGCTAGCTTTAAAACAAATCAAACTTTCATTAATATAAACACACAGACCAAGTTTGACATGTGACCCAGGGGCAGGGTCAAATTTGACCCCAGGGTCACCATTTTACAACAGAATTTGCACCGTCATTTTCGATATTTATGTGAAATATAAACAATGACAATACAAGGTTTTATTTTAATCATGAAATCCACTATTTCACTGTAAAGTATATAATAAAAGAATTGAATTTGATATTTCTGTCTTTCTACAGGGTATGAAAAACATTAGCTAATTTAAAGTTAGCGAGAAGCCCTATAGGTTTCATGCACTTTAAACAAGCCTCATGTTTTTCATCGCCCGTAGAAAGATCGAAATATTGAATCAATCATTCTTAAATGAATGGGCAGAAGACACACCATTGCATGAGATCATATGAGTTCACAAGCTCAAAAAATTTACAATTTGAATTTTTTAGACACATATTTTATTGGATTTGCCCTACCAAACACAGGTAACTGCATGAACTCTTTTTTGTCCCTTCTTTTTAGAATAAGAAATTATTTTATGTTGTGAAGATATCAAATTTCATTGAACTAGTTTGATTATTAAAAAGTTTAAGACCATAAGTAAAAACTCTGAGGATGGTGAAATGCACAGTAATATAGAAAGTATAGTAAAATACCCTAGCACAAGACATGATCCATTTCTGATCCTGACTGAAGCAAACATCCTCCACCCAGCCGGAGTGACCCTGAAATTTAACAACATATACTAGTATTAAATAAAACTTCATTATTATTTAAACTGATTAAAACAAGATTGTGTGCGGTAATATACTGAGTTGATAACTAACTGGAAAACAGTTTTCTGAAATACCGGTAATAAATATTTTATTTATTTATTAACATACATCAGGTCTACAAGGTCAAACAAAAAAAGGTATGAAGGCAAGTAATCTTTCTTTTCTTAAAGTATTCCCTTTGTTGTGGGTTTGAGCGCTCATGGAACATGACTCTATATGTGAAGAAGCTATCCAGCTGGATTGGGTCGGGAACCCGGGAAGAACCACCAGCTGGATACCTGCTTCACATAAAGATTCCTAGTCCCATAAGAGCTTGACCCCACAACTAATCAGTCACAGACACGCCCATGAAAACAAGAAGAGATATTAAAGGGGTTGATGCACTATTTTCAAAAAAGGTTTATTTTAAAGGGCTCTAAAAAAAACTTGAAAAAAGCTGAAAGAATTATCAAACTGCTATGACAAATAAAGGAGATATGACCTATTGAAAATATTGCTAAGAAACATAAATGGAGGCGGCCATCTTGGAACAATGACGTCATCGCGTCTGTTACCGTATATGGCATATTGACGAAATGTCTTTTAAAGCAAAGAATATCACTGCAAATGAAAAATAAGAATACAATTCATACATATTTATTTTTAATCAATTTGCAGAGATTTTGCAAATTTTCAATAGTTCAAATCTTTATTTTTCAAGGCATTTTGATAATTCTTTCAGCTTTTTTCAAGTTTTTCAGAGCCCTTTTAAATAAATCTTGTTTGAAAATAGTGCATCAACAAATCTTGTTTGAAAATAGTGCATCAACAAATCTTGTTTGAAAATAGTGCATCAACCCCTTTCTAAAGCATGTGATACTGATGCAAGCAATATTTAAAATACCTGTAATTTGATTTTTTGTATTTCATTTTCCACATCCCATATCACGACTGTCTGGTCGTAGGACCCTGTGACCAACATCAACCCTGAAATGAAACAAATAATTTTACAGAATAAATCCTCCACAAAACAAAACCTAGACTATGAAGAATTATTGAACAATTCAGGATATAGAAGTTTTTCTCCGAGCAGGAGACTTGGCAAGTACAAGTACATGTATGCAAAATAATTATATTTAAACTGGTTTAAAATCTTCCGAATCAAATATCCGTAGTGTACATGCATGTACATGTTTTGTTGCAAAGTTTCGCAGACAATCATCCTAATACTTAAAACTCTTTTTTTGGATTAATTTTACAGATATTAACCTATTTCATAGCCGTAACCACTTCTTGAATACTCATGAAAATGATTTTAAAGGCATTAACCCGCCAAAAAACAGCAAAATTACACAACAAAATCTTTATATAAATCTCCTCCAGGTGCTGAGGTCATAAAATGATGTTATGTGCCAAATAAAAGTCTAGGGTTATTGACGGGTGCTTAAAATACCTGAAATTAATTGCGAGTTGTTAACTCTTAATTGGACATTCCAGCTGTGGGTATTGGCCTGGCTGGTTAAAGCCATTTATATTGTGTCTTTAGAGTTTGGATTTTCAAAATATAACTCGTCGTTGGTAGGTTTAAAAACTGTTGATGGCGGGATAGTATGGTAGCTGATTTCTGCATTTTTGTTATTTCGTGTGGCCTTCTGTTGTCTTTTCACGGAAGCATTTGTCGTCTTTTTGTTCCCTCGTCTTTTCGTTCTGTTGTCTTGTCGTTCTTTTCGCCTTCCGGTTGACATGCGCACTTCGGCAGTGGCCATTTGCATGGGAAACAAGTGTAATGTGTAATCCCTGTGATATTAAAAGCGCATGTCAACCGGAAGGTGAAAAGACAAGATGATAAGATGACAGAACGACATGACGACAGAACGACAAGACGACAGAACGAAAAGACGACAGAACTAAAAGACGACAAATGCATCGCGAAAAGACGACAGAACGACAAATGGCAGAAATCAGCCACCATAGGATAGGGACTTTTTGTACACATTAATAGTAGAACAAACAGACAGATGATACAAATACCCGGTAGTAATAAATCATAATAGACTTACCGTCATTGCTGAATCTACAACAGCTGATGGAGCCCTCATGAACAGCACACAGTTTGGAAGGCCCCTTGGACCTGTATTTGCCTGTCGCGATATCCCATATGCAGACAGTCTTGTCCCATGAGGCAGTAGCGAACTTCCTCTCATCTCTCGTTATGTCGCAGCTTGACACAATATTTATATGACCTCTGGTGATGACAGAAAGTAAAGATGAGATGAAAATCCGAATTGAACAAAAATATTTTGAACGAATGAAATGGGGTTTTATCGTCCTGTTAACGCATCAAATAAGTTATATTGAAACAGCAACCACAGTGGGAGATGAGATGAAGGATGAAATTTCTCTTCAGATGTGTCTCCCAAAACAATGATGTTTTAACCTGCATAGGACCACATGTACAGTGTTAACTTACTGGTTTAAATGAGCTCCAACTCAGAAGTAAGTAATCGTTTCACACCACAATTAATTTTCCATAGGGTCCCATTGTAATGTTTTTGTTCGTGGCATAGAGATAAAAAAGATTTTGCAACATGTATTTATGCTTAAATTTTTCATTGATCCAATATCTGCATGTTATTAGCTTTTAACAAATATTTACCAGATTGAACTTTTTTTAATTTCATGTTTGCGTGACACCTATCAAAATTTAGACAAAAATACAACCCTGCGGAGATTAGACCCATAATGTGTAAAATGAGGAAGAATTAGCTAGAAATCTTATATCAACATGCATTTTTCTGTGATCTCTTCCTAAAATGCTGTAGATTTAGAACCTGGTAAAGATAAATCAATGTATCCTGTAAAATGTAGAAAAGCGAACTTGTCTTTTTTTATCTCCCTCCTTCATCTGTAGGGTACGAGTATTCAAGAGAGATAATAGTGGTGTGAGTCCTAATTATAATAATAAAATATAAAGCATAGTATTGTCATATTTACTTACATGAATTATTATGAAATCTATATTTCCCAAAATGAGAAATACCGGTAAGAGTGTTTTCCCCCCAAAATGGACAAGCTTGTGCCTCTTCCCAATTTTGTGAAAAAAACCTTGTTAAGACTAGATAAATGTGGCACATGGATGCCTCGTTTTTAGCACTGTCAGTCATATAAAAACGGATTTAAAGAAAAACGTAAATGGAGGGATGGACAGAAAAGAGTAGCACTATACGCCCCTTCGACTTTCGTGGAGGATAATGTCAATTTCTTAATTTCAAGAAGGTTGCAACAATTTCATTTAAACTACTATCACTTAATATCATGAAGACAGACTATCATAAAGACACACTTGATGCACACTTACTCAAGGCTGATTGTAACTTTCTGTGTTTTGAGATCTAAGAATTTTGTAGTCCTGTCCATGGAAGTGGTGATGATTTTATCACTGTCTGGAGCGAACAAAACGCTTGTAATTGTGCTCTTGTGGTAGTCTGTAAAAGGAATTAATAGGTTACAGAGCTTTTTTTACTTCATAAACTGGGGAAGATATTTGGCCCTTTCTACTTTTTTTTTTTTTTGGCTAAACATCACTCTTACTTTCTCAACACTGTTATGTTTGTATGTTTGGGATACATTTATAGAAGACCGTTTATCTTAAATGTAGCTTTTTCAGACAATTTTGAAGGTTGATAAGTTGTTTATAAAGGCTTGATATATTTTATATTTCCAGATCTTCCATTTCTGCCTATTATGAATATCTCGAAATCGCACGATTTTTCCCCTTTGTCTCAGATCTGGATAACTCCCTCAAGATCTTGAATGATATGTGCACAACATGCGGTCTTGTTATGGTGATTATTCGTGCCAAGTTATTTTACAACCCATCCATGGACGTCAGAGATATAGCCCAGACAAGACTCATACAAACATTCATAAGTATGGCTATATAAGCCAACTTTTATGTTAAAGTATGACCGAGGCATGGTATGTGTGCATGCCTACCTGGAATACTACAGTGATCTCCCTGAATGATATGTGTGCATGCCTACCTGGAATACTACAGTGATCTCCCTGAATGATATGTGTGCATGCCTACCTGGAATACTACAGTGATCTCCCTGAATGATATGTGTGCATGCCTACCTGGAATACTACAGTGATCTCCCTGAATGATATGTGTGCATGCCTACCTGGAATACTACAGTGATCTCCCTGAATGATATGTGTGCATGCCTATCTGGAATACTACAGTGATCTCCCTTGAATAATATGTGTTCCTGCCTATCAGGAATACTACAGTGATCTCCCTTGAATGATATGTGTGCATGCCTATCTGGAATACAACATGTGTGTGCATGCCTACCTGGAATACTAGTGATCTCCTCTAAATGATATTTATGCAGGCTTACCTGAATTCACGGATGATCTCCCCTGAATGTGCGTCCCAGATCTTGAGGGAGTTATCCAGATCTGAGCCGGATGCCACCATTGTACCGTCCGGAGAGAACTTACAACACATCACCATACCATCATGTTTTCCAGTCCACTGTAGAGGATGGCGGGATAGAAATGTAAAGATTATACACCCTTGTGACTCGCAGTAAAATGACTGTTTCATCAAAACTGCGATGGATATCTATATTGTGTTCGATAAAAGCCATTATTTTAATGAGCATGATGCACAATAAGTATGACTATAAATGTGTCCACACAGATACCCCACTGCAACCAACTTCCAATAACTTTGAAAATTGTAGTCGTTGCAAAGTCTCATATCATAATCAAATATTCTGACTGGAAAGCTGTGACTTTGTTTGGTGGGTGTGTTAATACTGATTTCTTTTAAAGCCCCAACTGTCTTATAAAAGCCAGGAGATGGCGCTGGGGCAGGTTTCTATATAAAGTATGCATGTTTCACATCAGAGGTCCTTTTTTCAAAATTTTGAATAAACTACTGTAAAATAAATTATGAAAAGTTGCACAAATACACATTTAAACATGTTAAATCAATTGGTGCAATTATTTTGGTGTAATTATTTTTTTAAACAATCATTTGCAAAGTATAGTTTCAAAAAATGATTTAAACCAACTGTCAAACAATTTGAATTTGCCGGGAGGAGCCTATGAGGTTATTACCCTTGGTAATGCAGAATGTAAACATTGCCCACGTGCCTGTATTTATCAACAAGCGTGCTGCAGCAGACGGCTATGAACTACTCTTTATTATCTTCAAAACCAGACAATCACAATTTAAAGCGGGTTGTCAACAGACCTTCAAAAAGGCACCAAATCTTGATTTTGTGTGGTTATAACTGTATAGGAAAAGTTTCAATGTTCATTTGTGAAATATTATTGTGATTCAATTCAAATATGGAGTAGGCCGTTTCAGCATGTGTATATAGGACAATTTTTACATCAGATATTTTAGTTGACAGACAGGCTGTGTGCAGCAGTGGTAATTTGATAGGCCCCTCCTACAAATATTTACTACACAGGTAGTAAATGTTGGGGGTATAACACAGCAATTATACAGTGATACTATATTTCCTCTTATAGTAGTGCCCCGGGTTGCTATCCAAATGAATGCCAAGGTGAGCACTCTTATCTCGTTTATTTAGGGTTACAGTACACAAAAGATAGAAAATTATTATAGATCATTTAAATGTTTAGACATAAATATTTAATATTAATATTTTTTAATTTTTATCATCTTTTATTTAAAAAGGTGGTGGAGTAACACTTCTATCAGAGGAGGCACTACTATTAGAGCGAATATGGTAGATGTTGCACCTATGTTAATGTATTATGTTTTGCAGAAATCTGAATACCAGCTATTAGTCTACAGTTATGATCCATGTCCTATGACAAGAAGAACTTACCAAGTCTTTCCCTGTTTCAAAATCAAACAGTTTCACCGACTTGTCCCAGCTGCTTGTCACAAACCTGGAAAATATTGAAAGCCGTCACCATCTAATTGATTACCGTGTCGTATATAATACTGACAAGTTCCTAAGGTAGCGATTGATGTTACGGTAAATGTGAACCCACATCATCAGTCGCGTGTGTCCAAAATGCAGAGATTGGTTTTAAATCGTCAGTCATGCATGGCTAAAATACGTCGGTTCCTGTTAATATGCTACCTATCAACATAACTTTTATATGAGACAAAATCTTAATTATTTTTTTTAAACAACTTTTAATTTGGGTTGAGACACGCCATCTATTAAGTTTACTTAAGTTATTGTATTCACATGCTAAAATCTGTTTACTTTTTATTCTAATACACCCGCACTATATAGCCTAGTTTAAAATATCTCGTTATATTGAACGATATATCACTGTAATTTTTGCAACGTTAGGAGAATAAGCATTGCGCATTGCGCACTTCCGCATTGTAACGTATGCAACGTTAGGAGAGCAAGCAAAGCAATGCGAAAGATTTCAGATGTGTGCGTTATTTTCACATTTTAGGGGTATTAGAATAGATATAGAACATCGTTTACGGTGAATTATCAATAATATATCACGGTTTGTCGTTCAATTGTAAACAATACTTTCACTCGCCCTTCGGACTCGTGAAATTATTGTTTACAATTGAACTCCAAACCGTGATATATTAAACGATAATTCACAGTAAACGATGTTCTATTTCTTAAATAATCAAGGGCAATAAACCATATAATTTTAAATCTTTGGTGAATTGCCAACACTGGATCTCATCTACACTTACTTAAATCTATCTGCAGATGCCCTGGCTTCAGAGATAATTCCATCATGTCCGGTATTGTAAGTTCGTAAACATACGCCATCCTCCACATTGAAGAGTTTCACTGTCCTGTCGCTGGAACCAGTCAGTATTTTCTGGTCTTCATCCAAATACTCACAGCTGTTCACAGCATCAGAATGAGCTTTGATAAGTTTTATGCGCACCTGGAAAAAACAGGGAACATTTATGAAAAGTTATATTCTTTACACAACTAAGTATACATGATACATGTTTGTTCATAGACATATTGTGGTAGTTTTGTTTGTCTACAGACATATTGTGGTAGTTGTGTTTGTCCATGTACATAGTCTGGTAGCTGTGTTTGTCCATGTACATAGTCTGGTAGCTGTGTTTGTCTACAGACATATTGTGGTAGTTTTGTTTGTCTACAGACATATTGTGGTAGTTTTGTTTGTCTAGAGACATATTGTGATAGTTGTGTTTGTCCACAGACATATTGTGGTAGTTGTGTTTGTCGATGTACATAGTCTGGTAGTTGTGTTTGTCTACAGACATATTGTGGTAGTTGTGTTTGTCCATGTACATAGTCTGGCAGCTGTGTTTGTCCACAGACATATTGTGGTAGTTGTGTTTGTCCATGTACATAGTCTGGTAGTTGTGTTTGTCTACAGACATATTGTGGTAGTTGTGTTTGTCCATGTACATAGTCTGGTAGCTGTGTTTGTCCACAGACATATTGTGGTAGTTGTGTTTGTCCATGTACATAGTCTGGTATTTGTGTTTGTCTACAGACATATTGTGGTAGTTGTGTTTGTCCATGTACATAGTTTGGTAGTTGTGTTTGTCCACAGACATATTGTGGTAGTTGTGTTTGTCCATGTACATAGTCTGGTAGTTGTGTTTGTCTACAGACATATTGTGGTAGTTGTGTTTGTCCATGTACATAGTCTGGTAGCTGTGTTTGTCTACAGACATATTGTGATAGTTGTGTTTGTCCATGTACATAGTCTGGTAGCTGTGTTTGTCTACAGACATATTGTGGTAGTTGTGTTTGTCCATGTACATAGTCTGGTAGCTGTGTTTGTCTACAGACATATTGTGGTAGTTGTGTTTGTCCATGTACATAGACTGGTAGCTGTGTTTGTCTACAGACCTATTGTGGTAGTTGTGTTTGTCCATGTACATAGTCTGGTAGCTGTGTTTGTCCACAGACATATTGTGGTAGTTGTGTTTGTCCATGTACATAGTCTGGTAGCTGTGTTTGTCTACAGACATATTGTGGTAGTTGTGTTTGTCCATGTACATAGTCTGGTAGCTGTGTTTGTCTACAGACATATTGTGGTAGTTGTGTTTGTCCATGTACATAGTCTGGTAGCTGTGTTTGTCTACAGACATGTTGTGATAGTTGTGTTTGTCCATGTACATAGTCTGGTAGCTGTGTTTGTCTACATACATATTATGGTAGTTGTGTTTGTCCATGTACATAGTCTGGTAGCTGTGTTTGTCCTTGTACATAATCAGGTAGTTGTGTTTGTCCCTGTACATAGTCTGGTAGGTGTGTTTGTCTACAGACATATTCGGGTAGCTGGTAGCTGTGTTTGTCCACAGACATATTGTGGTAGTTGTGTTTGTCCATGTACATAGTCTGGCAGCTGTGTTTGTCACAGACATATTGTGGTAGTTGTGTTTGTCCATGTACATAGTCTGGTAGTTGTGTTTGTCTACAGACATATTGTGGTAGTTGTGTTTGTCCATGTACATAGTCTGGTAGCTGTGTTTGTCCACAGACATATTGTGGTAGTTGTGTTTGTCCATGTACATAGTCTGGTATTTGTGTTTGTCTACAGACATATTGTGGTAGTTGTGTTTGTCCATGTACATAGTTTGGTAGTTGTGTTTGTCCACAGACATATTGTGGTAGTTGTGTTTGTCCATGTACATAGTCTGGTAGTTGTGTTTGTCTACAGACATATTGTGGTAGTTGTGTTTGTCCATGTACATAGTCTGGTAGCTGTGTTTGTCTACAGACATATTGTGATAGTTGTGTTTGTCCATGTACATAGTCTGGTAGCTGTGTTTGTCTACAGACATATTGTGGTAGTTGTGTTTGTCCATGTACATAGTCTGGTAGCTGTGTTTGTCTACAGACATATTGTGGTAGTTGTGTTTGTCCATGTACATAGACTGGTAGCTGTGTTTGTCTACAGACCTATTGTGGTAGTTGTGTTTGTCCATGTACATAGTCTGGTAGTTGTGTTTGTCTACAGACATATTGTGATAGTTGTGTTTGTCCATGTACATAATCTGGTAGTTGTGTTTGTCTACAGACATATTGTGGTAGTTGTGTTTGTCCATGTACATAGTCTGGTAGCTGTGTTTGTCTACAGACATGTTGTGATAGTTGTGTTTGTCCATGTACATAGTCCTGGTAGCTGTGTTTGTCTACATACATATTATGGTAGTTGTGTTTGTCCATGTACATATTCTGGTGGCTGTGTTTGTCCTTGTACATAGTCTGGTAGTTGTGTTTGTCCCTGTACATAGTCTGGTAGTTGTGTTTGTCTACAGACATATTCGGGTAGCTGGTAGCTGTGTTTGTCCACAGACATATTGTGATAGTTGTGTTTGTCCATGTACATAGTCTGGCAGTTGTGTTTGTCTACAGACATATTGTGATAGTTGTGTTTGTCCATGTACATAGTCTGGTAGCTGTGTTTGTCTACAGACATATTGTGATAGTTGTGTTTTTCCATGTACATAGTCTGGTAGCTGTGTTTGTCCACAGACATATTGTGATAGTTGTGTTTGTCCATGTACGTAGTCTGGTAGCTGTGTTTGTCTACAGACATTGAATTGAATTGAATTGGATTTTATAGTCGCACCAACAGCTAAGGTCATATGGCGACTTTCCAGCTTCCATTGGTGGAGGAAGACCCCAGGTGCCCCTCCGGGCAATTTTCGTGCACGGGCGGGCACCTGGGTAGAACCACCGACGTTCCGCAAGCCAGCTGGATAGCTTCCTCACATAAAGATTCCTAGGTCTACAGACATATTGTGGTAGTTGTGTTTGTCCATGTACATAGTCTGGTAGTTGTGTTTGTCTACAGGCATATTGTGGTAGTTGTGTTTGTCTACAGACATATTGTGGTAGTTGTGTTTGTCTACTGATATTTTGTGGTAGGTGTGTTTGTTGATAAACATTCTGTGGTAGGTGTATTTGTCCAGAGACATATTTTGGTATAGTTGTGTTTGTCCATAAACATGCTGTGGTAGCTGTGTTTGTCTACAGACATATTGTGATAGTTGTGTTTGTCCATGTACATAGTCTGGTAGCTGTGTTTGTCTACAGACATATTGTGGTAGTTGTGTTTGTCCATGTACATAGTCTGGTAGCTGTGTTTGTCTACAGACATATTGTGGTAGTTGTGTTTGTCCATGTACATAGTCTGGTAGTTGTGTTTGTCTACAGACATATTGTGGTAGTTGTGTTTGTCCATGTACATAGTCGGGTAGCTGTGTTTGTCTACAGACATATTGTGATAGTTGTGTTTGTCCATGTACATAGTCTGGTAGCTGTGTTTGTCTACAGACATATTGTGGTAGTTGTGTTTGTCCATGTACATAGTCTGGTAGCTGTGTTTGTCCACAGACATATTGTGGTAGTTGTGTTTGTCCATGTACATAGTCTGGTAGCTGTGTTTGTCTACAGACATATTGTGATAGTTGTGTTTGTCCATGTACATAGTCTGGTAGCTGTGTTTGTCTACAGACATATTGTGATAGTTGTGTTTGTCCATGTACATAGTCTGGTAGCTGTGTTTGTCTACAGACATATTGTGGTAGTTGTGTTTGTCCATGTACATAGTCTGGTAGCTGTGTTTGTCCACAGACATATTGTGGTAGTTGTGTTTGTCCATGTACATAGTCTGGTAGCTGTGTTTGTCTACAGACATATTGTGGTAGTTGTGTTTGTCCATGTACATAGTCTGGTAGCTGTGTTTGTCTACAGACATATTGTGGTAGTTGTGTTTGTCCATGTACATAGTCTGGTAGCTGTGTTTGTCTACAGACATGTTGTGATAGTTGTGTTTGTCCATGTACATAGTCTGGTAGCTGTGTTTGTCTACATACATATTATGGTAGTTGTGTTTGTCCATGTACATAGTCTGGTAGCTGTGTTTGTCCTTGTACATAATCAGGTAGTTGTGTTTGTCCCTGTACATAGTCTGGTAGGTGTGTTTGTCTACAGACATATTCGGGTAGCTGGTAGCTGTGTTTGTCCACAGACATATTGTGATAGTTGTGTTTGTCCATGTACATAGTCTGGCAGTTGTGTTTGTCTACAGACATATTGTGGTAGTTGTGTTTGTCCATGTACATAGTCTGGTAGTTGTGTTTGTCTACAGACATATTGTGGTAGTTGTGTTTGTCCATGTACATAGTCTGGCAGTTGTGTTTGTCTACAGACATATTGTGATAGTTGTGTTTGTCCATGTACATAGTCTGGTAGCTGTGTTTGTCTACAGACATATTGTGATAGTTGTGTTTGTCCATGTACATAGTCTGGTAGCTGTGTTTGTCCACATACATATTGTGATAGTTGTGTTTGTCCATGTACATAGTCTGGTAGCTGTGTTTGTCTACAGACATATTGTGGTAGTTGTGTTTGTCCATGTACATAGTCTGGTAGTTGTGTTTGTCTACAGACATATTGTGGTAGTTGTGTTTGTCCATGTACATAGTCTGGTAGCTGTGTTTGTCCACAAACATATTGTGATATGTGTTTGTCCATGTACATAGTCTGGTAGCTGTGTTTGTCTACAGACATATTGTGGTAGTTGTGTTTGTCCATGTACATAGTCTGGTAGTTGTGATTGTCTACAGACATATTGTGGTAGTTGTGTTTGTCTACCGACATATTGTGGTAGTTGTGTTTGTCCACAGACATATTGTGATAGTTGTGTTTGTCCATGTACATAGTCTGGTAGCTGTGTTTGTCTACATACATATTGTGGTAGTTGTGTTTGTCCATGTACATAGTCTGGTAGCTGTGTTTGTCTACAGACATATTGTGATAGTTGTGTTTGTCCATGTACATAGTCTGGTAGCTGTGTTTGTCTACAGACATATTGTGGTAGTTGTGTTTGTCCATGTACATAGTCTGGTAGATGTGTTTGTCTACAGACATATTGTGATATTTGTGGTTGTCCATGTACATAGTCTGGTAGCTGTGTTTGTCTACAGACATATTGTGGTAGTTGTGTTTGTTCAGACATATTGTGGTAGCTGTATTTGTCCACAGACATATTGTGGTAGTTGTGTTTGTCCATGTACATAGTCTGGCAGCTGTGTTTGTCTACAGACATATTGTGGTAGTTGTGTTTGTCCACAGACATATTGTGGTAGTTGGGTTTGTCCATGTACATAGTCTGGTAGCTGTGTTTGTCCACAGACATATTATTGTAGTTGTGTTTGTCCACAGACATATTGTGGTAGTTGTGTTTGTCCATGTACATAGTCTGGTAGCTGTGTTTGTCCACAGACGTATTGTGATAGTTGTGTTTGTCCATGTACATAGTCTGGTAGCTGTGTTTGTCTACAGACATATTGTGGTAGTTGTGTTTGTCCATGTATATAGTCTGGTAGCTGTGTTTGTCTACAGACATATTGTGGTAGTTGTGTTTGTCCATGTACATAGTCTGGTAGCTGTATTTGTCCACAGACATATTGTGGTAGTTGTGTTTGTCCATGCACATAGTCTGGTAGCTGTGTTTGTCCACAGACATATTGTGATAGTTGTGTTTGTCTGTTGATATTGTGTGGTAGGTGTGTTTGTCTATACTGGGGTAGCTGCATTTGGACAAACCTGCCTACCACAATATGTCTGGACAAACACAACTACCACAGTACTGTATGTGCAGAAATGTGCTATGCACAGTATAGCTGCATTTGGTAGTGCACATTTCTGCACATACTGTGGTAGTTGTGTTTGGTCATATGCACAGTATAGCTGCATTTGGTAGTTGTGTTTGGTCATAGACAGATTGTGGTAGTGTTTGTCTACAGTCATATTGTGGTAGTTGTATTTGTCTAGTGATATTTTGTATTAGGTGTGTTTGTCCATAGACATATTGCGGTAGTTGTGTTTGTCCACAAACATATTGTGCTAGTTGTGTTTGTCCACAGACATATTGTGGTAGTTGTGTTTGTCCACAGACATATTGTGGTAGTTGTGTTTGTCAATACTGTGGTAGTTGTGTTTGTCAATACTGTGGTAGTTGTGTTTGTCCATATTGTGGTAGTTGTGTTTGTCAATACTGTGGTAGTTGTGTTTGTCCATATTATTGTAGTCGTGTTTGTCCAAAGACAGACTGTGATAGTTGTGTTTGTCTATTGATATTTTGTGGTAGGTGTGTTTGTCTACACTGGGGTAGTTGCATTTGGTAGTTGTGTTTGTTCATAGACAGATTGTGGTAGTTTGTCTATTGATATTTTGTGGTAGTTGTGTTTGTCTATTGATATTTTGTATTAGGTGTGTTTGTCCATAGACATGTTGCAGTAGTTGTGTTTGTCCACAAACATATTGTGGTAGTTGTGTTTGTCCATATTGTGGTAGTTGTGTTTGTCCATATTGTGGTAGTTGTGTTTGTCCATATTGTAGTAGTTGTGTTTGTCCATATTGTGGTAGTTGTGTTTGTCCATATTGTGGTAGTTGTGCTTGTCCATACTGTGGTGGTTGTGTTTGTCCATATTGTGGTAGTTGTGTTTGTCCATATTGTGGTAGTTGTTTTCCATATTGTGGTAGTTGTGCTTGTCCATATTGTGGTAGTTGTGTTTGTCCATATTGTGGTAGTTGTGTTTGTCCATATTGTGGTAGTTGTGTTTGTCCATATTGTGGTAGTTGTGTTTGTCCATATTGTGCTAGTTGTGTTTGTCCATATTGTGGTAGTTGTGTTTGTCCATATTGTGGTAGTTGTGCTTGTCCGTATTGTGATAGTTGTGTTTGTCCATATTGTGGTAGTTGTGTTTGTCCATATTGTGGTGGTTGTGTTTGTTCATAGACAGACTGTGGTAGCTTTTGTTCACAGATATATTGTGGTAGCTGTGTTTGTCTACTGATATTTTGTGGTAGGTGTGTTTGTTGATAAACATTCTGTGGTAGCTGTGTAAGTCCAGACATATTGTGGTAGGCAGGTTTGTCCATAAACATATTGTGGTTGCTGTGTTTGTTTATATACATATTGTGGTAGGTGTGTTTGTTCATAAACATATTGTGCAGGGCTCGATGTTAACGACTGTCCACTTGCCCCGTTCAGGTAAAACATTTCATTTGCTTACTTGTCATGCAACTTAGGTTACAGTGGCTACCATCATTTTTAAAATCTTTAGTTTGACCCTAGGGGACTCTAACCACTACACCACTGGCGATGTGTTTTGACATAAGGCCTTTTTACCAGTTTAGGGGAAGGGGCCTTTTGCCCTTAATTGGGGGAAAAAATCATAAATGGGGAATGAAACTTCCAAGGTAAGTTTGTAAAATGGGGAAATGTGCATGATTTTAAACGAAATTTGCTTGGGGAAGGGGCCTTATAAAGGCCGCTGCAAAGAAGGGTAAGAAGGCCTTGTTTGAAAACAATGTCTATACTAGTACGTATTAATAAATACATGCTGTTGTATTCAGACATGTCAGATGAAGGGCCTTGTATGTTATTGTGAGAAAAAAAGTTTCACGAGAATCAGATAAAAACAAAAATCGTTCGACAAAATTTTGGCTATTGCTTCATTGCCAGTAGGCCTACACAGGCCCTTCTCCAGGAATTTTTAAGGGAAAGTGGCACGCGACCTGGTGTGTGCGGGAGGGGTTTTCCCTCCTGCATGTCAAATTTTTTTCTCATATTTTGAAGTAAAATACGGGTTTTGGCATACACCTGACACATTCAAAAACATGTTTTAAATATATCTACCAGTCTGCCATGGATAAAATGTCCATTTTTTTGTTGTTGAAAAAGATGATACAATTTTCACTGAACTTGGTTTCATTTGCTGTTCTAGATTTTTCTGTCTTGTAAACACTTCATTATATATGTATTGAAGTTGAACAAGAGTCGTTATGTTATTTTTAAGTGAATAACTTTTAAACAAGAGGTCAATGACCTTGAAGCTCTACTGATAGGTTCTGATAGCTAGATCAGCATTCCTGTGAAGTTTCATGAAAATCTGTCAAGTAGTTTCAGAGTAGTCGTTACAAGATTTTATATATAACTCTATATAAACAAAGATGGCTGCTGGCAACCACGTTTAAAGTCGAATCAAACTATTTTTAACAAGGATCAACATCATGTCATGCTGATCATTTAAGAAAAAGTCCCATGTCAATATCACTTGTAGTTTTCCAAAAGTAGTCGCTACAAACTTTTTTAAAAATAGATTTTTAGCTGTGGCAGCCATCTTGAATTTCCGGCCGACCTGAAATCTTGCGAGGATCAACTAGACATCGAGAGTAACATTCCTGTGAAGTTTCATGAACATCTGTTGAGTAGTTTCAGAGGAGTAGTTTCAGAGGAGTAGTTGCTACAAGTTTTTACTATATCTCTATGTAAACAAAGATGGCCACTGGCAGCCATGTTTAATGTTGAATCAAAATGATTTTCGACAAGGACCAACATCATGTCATGCTGATCATTTTAGAAAAAGTCCCACATCAATATTACTTACAATGTTCAAAAAGTAGTCGCTACAAACTATTTTTTTAAAAATCAATATTTAGCTGTGGCGGCTGTCTTGAATTTCCAGCCGGCCTGAAATTCTGTAAGGATCAACTAGACATCAAGAGCAACATTCCTGTGTCAGTGAAGTTTCATGAAAATCCGTCACATGGTTTCAGAGGAGTAGTCAATACAAGTTTTTACCATATAACTACATGTAAACAAAGATGGCCGCGGCAAGGATCAACATCATGTCATGCTGATCATTTTAGAAAAAGTCCCATATCAATATCACTTACAGTTTTCAAGAAGTAGTCGCTACAAACTTGTTCTTTAAAAATCTATTTTTAGCTTTGGTGGCCATCTTGAATTTCACAGCAACATGAATTTTTCTAGGATCAACTAGACATCATGGGCAACGTTTCATGAAAATCCATTTGGTAGTTTCAGAGGAGTAATTGCTACAAACAGACGGACAGACAGACGGAGGACGGACACCGCACCACAGCATAAGCTCTGCTGATCTCTGATCAGTCATGCTAAAAACAACAACTTTAAAAGCAAAGTGAATTTATTTTTTTTAAGCATCCAAAATAAGGACTATCCTGATTTACGTCAACTTTTTATGCTGACGCTGTCGTAAAATATCTTAACGTCTAAGTGATGTTTAATGCGTAAAATTGATTGCGTTTTCGAAAAAAAACTGTTACGAAACGGTTATAAGTTAAATGTTATAAAATTGCTGTCTTTATTCATAATTAATCGTTTTAGTTTGAAACACGAAAGCAAATTCAGAAACAGAAGCAACTAAATTATATTTTTATTTGATTATCAAATAATTTTGCATAAGTTAAGACTATTTTCTCATCATTATCTATTTAAAATCGCAATAAAATGAATGGAGACACGTTAATTCAACGCTACATAAAATATAAGTAAATTATTTTCACATTTGATGACGTAACATTTTGACAGTCTGCTACGCATGGTTGAATTCTTGAATTCTCTAATCTTTATGAAAACACTCCAATCAGGAGCTAAGGATGTATGTTTCACAGTTTGCCAGGAGTTTATGCCCAGGCATTATTTGGTCAGATATGTCATTAATTAACACTGGGAAAATAAATGTTTTGATCCACTTTTAAGGGATCGCGGCATGGTTTTAAAGGGTCACGGTCAGATAAAGGGATCACGGCAAGTCAGTTTCAAAAGTTAAGGGATCACGGTGACGCTACGCCATAAATGGCTGGCGAAAGCCCTGCTACAGTAAAGAACAAGTTATAAAAGTGAGGTTTCCATCAGGCATCACACCTGTGCAAGTTCTTCATGTTCCCAAGTTGCAGTTTTCGGTGGTTCTTCGTCAAAATCAATATCATCAGCTGTGGCAATGGCGTCATCCATTGTAGGATATATTGATTTAAATAATTAGCATTATGTCTTTAATCAAAATTGTTTAAATTTGCTTAATTACTACATGTTGATTTTGTTTCTAATGAAGACATAGTTGCCGTGCGAAAATATCGAAAAGCGGCAACATCTGTCATTTATGTCGCAAATTGTGTTTATGCCTTTGATTCACTTGTTTATTAGTTAAATTTATTACACGAAACGTAAAATTGCAATTGTTGCAGCCAATGCAACTGGTTTAAATTTGTTTTAATAAAGGATTTCTTCCCCGACTTTTGACAAATTTTACGACTTTAACAAAATTAAAATGGAGTCCGACGGAATGGACGAGCCCCAATCAGGTATAATTTGTTATATTTTAGCTTATTGCGTCAATCATATGCCATTGTACGTCTATATTTGTAATCATCGGCTATGTTTATAATAGTTTATCATGTTGTTTTATTGTATGTATAACTCGATTAGATAAATCCGAGAATTTGCAATTTAGAAAACATGTCAACAAATTCTGAACTTGACCCATTTTTCCTGGACAGTTCACTTGATCACGGAGGCTTCATATTCATAATGGAACAGTTTGCATGCAATGCACTTAAACTATGTGTGGTATAAAAGGCGTACTCGGCACCAAGGAATCGGACATATTCAGTGCTCGATGTTAATTTGCAGATAGCTTGCCCATGGGCAGGGGTTAACTCTGAAATTTACTTTGCTGGTTACCCAATAGGAGTAATACCGGGTTATATCGGACAGCCGGGGTTCTTCGCAGGCCCAGGGCTTTTTGCTTTTGAAAAAGGACAGGCCCTGATGTGAAATGGACAGGTCCTGATTTAAAATGGAAAGGTCCAATATTTTTTTTCTTATTGGTAATGTGTCTTTTTCACTTTTATAGCACACATTTGTTACGTATGTATTAATCAAACTCAGAACCTCCTCTGACTATATTTTTCTTTTTGCTACCACTTTATGTTCCCTAGTCAGCGGACTTATTTACCATATAGTATCAAATACGTTAGAATAGAATATTACATACCGGTAGTAATTTATAATCGAAGCAAAGGAGAGCAGTAATAGACTACTAGCACTTTTGCCAAACGATAATAACCGACTTGGTGAAACTGGAGCTGAATTTTTAATCAGGTTTTATTAGACTATTGGGCCTCCTCAGGCTATATTTTCCTCACCACTTTCTCCAAGTTAAAGAATTAGGAGCCTAGACTAGAATTCATTTAAATGTAGGATTCCAGGAACTCCTTACACCTTAAATAATGAATAGAAATATACTTTATATCTGTATTTATACATATATATCTTTTTTTATACAATATATCTTCACCAACATGTATTTGTAAAGGACAGTTTTTCTTATTCGATTATGTAAAAAAAAAAAATCCGAAATTAAGTACTTTGACACCGCACTTTTAAGGCCCGAACATTTCACAAACATTCAATCGAAATACCATCAGTTACAAACTTTTTTCATGCATTAATGTGTTTTGAATGCCAAAAATGGTATTTATTATCAAAGAGGAAAGAAAACACAACCCCAATAGCAGGATAATGTAGTATTATATCAATAATTGTCGATCTCAGTTGTGACAATCTGCCGACACGAAGCCAGGCAAAATATTTAAACTTCAAACTTCTTATTGTTTCAATGTGTGTATAACCCATTTTAATTACTTTATTGCAAGTGTTTTCACAGTTCACAATACACATGGAATAAAATTGATTTTGGGGATTTTTTATTTATTTTTTTAGACAGGCCCGATGGGCTCCTTGTCTGCAAAATGAGACAGGCCCAGAATGAATTTCGAGGAGCCCAGGGCATCGAGCTATCCTACTTTTTGAGCACTGAACAAGTAGGGCAATTAAACGATTATGGCAATTTGATGGCATTGTTTGATGAGCAAAGAGGCGAAAGTCGCATGTTGTAGCGAATAGGTGTGCATCTGTTTTTATCTTAAAATGCCATGTTTGTTTTGAATGAATCCGAGATCAATGAGGGAATGGCGTGTTTTTGTTTTGAAGCATGTTTGCCACTGTATCCAAGATCTGCTTCGACCTTGGCTAATTTCGATAATTATTCGAAGAATTGGCATCTCAAAAAATATTAATAGGAAATAAAAAAAATACATACCAGTCAGCTTTAGGCATAAACCATGCTAATAATTTCCAACACAGAAAAATGAGCTTGTTGATTTACCTACGTGAAGTCCATAACAAAAGTGAAAGTAGGAAAAAAACTTCTGTTTGACCTAATGCATCTCTGGCGTAGTCTATAACAAAAGTAAAAGTAGAAAAAAGTTTGACCTAATGCATTTTTTTTATCTGCCTGCCCTTTTGTAATTAATGCTCTAGGAGCATCATGTAGGGTCATACCCGGTACGTTCGGACAGCCTGGTACGACTGGACACTTGATTACACTCACAACACTGTCTGAGAGTACTTCCCGGTATCATTACCTATGTCACAGTCTTATCCATTGAAAATCGATGTTCTTAGCTTTGAGTTTGTTACAAGTATCCAAAATGAACACTCGTTTTGATTTGTCAAATTATGCATACGTCATCAAAACCTGTCATGGCGCCATTTACAAACATTTCATATAGGAGCATCCTGTTAACCGCACCAGCAAATCTGCGATATTACTCTATCTTGTTGGTCGTACTTCTTTGAAATCTGTGTCCATTTGAACAATTAAGTTACGTAGTTGATGATTTAAAATATAAAAATGTATATTTGTTTTTTGTTGGGTTCATTTATTTGACAAAATGAGTGTTCGACTGTACCATACTCCTGTAGGCTTTGAATTCAGCAACCATTCTTGAGAATATTCTTAGACTTATTAAAGCACAAGTATGAAAATTTCAATCAAAGATATTTCTATAAATTTAAAGTATATAGTTCATAACAAGCTGCTGTGTATAAATATGGTAAACACTAATGAATAGCAACTACATACGATTGTTTATCTTTGAAGGTCTTGGGCAAATTTGTGAACAAAATTTGAGTACTTGAGTTCAAGTCTAAGAATAGTTTAAAGAATGGTTGGTGAGTTCCAGGCCAGGTAAAATAGTAGATGGTACAATCGGACACCTTAATACGCTTCAAACTGGCAGTTTCAAATGAAACATTTGCAGATTTGGCTAGGGTGTTACGCTAGAGGTATCACGCTTAAGCGCCTTCCCAGACAACATTAATTTAATTTTATAAATTATTATAGATCTAATAAATCTGAGTCAATCAATTTGAAACCATTGCCACACTTCCAACCCCAACCCCAGGAAAATGGAGGCAAATGATGTGTTGGTGCGTGTTTTTTATGTTTGTATATATGTACTTAAATAGTAGTGTAAGGCTCCATACCATCTTTTACCTTGTATAGTGATTTTTTAGCTCACCTGAGCCGAAGGCTCAAAGGTGAGCTATTGGGATCACTCTTCGTCCGTCGTCCGTCCGTCGTCGTCGTTAACTTTTGCTTCAAACGACTTCTCCTCAGAAACCGCGTGGCCAATTTTGACCAAACTTCACGTGGATGATCCTTAGATGAATGCTTTTTAGATTTGTTAAAATTAGGTCAGCGCGACATCCAAGATGGCCGCCATTACCATATATGGTCGAAACCTTAAAAAATATTCTTCTCAAGAACCGCTGGACAGATTTCAACAGTTTTTCTTTTAAAATAATCGCCAACGCCTAGGCTATTGAGTTTGTTCAAATGAAGTTCCTGGTGTCAAAAATGGCCATGCCCCGGGGGTCCAAAGTTTGTATATTGAGATTTTGCCTGTTTTTCATATAGACATAAAAAATCTTCTCTGAAACCACAAGGCACAGAGGTCTCATGTATAACATGTAGCATCAGCTTATGGTCCTTTACTAAGTTTGTTCAAATGGTGACCCTGGGGTCAAATTTGTCCCCGCCCCGGGGGTCACAGTTTTACATAGACTTATATAGGGGGGAAAAAAATCTTCTTCTCGGAAACTACAAGAGCCAGAGGTTTGATATTTTGCATTTACTATAAGCTTATGATCCTTTACCAATTTTATTCAAATGATGACCCAAGGGTCACATGTTTTACATAGACATGTATAGGGAAAAACTTAAAAAATCTTCTCTGAAACTGCAAGAGCCAGAGGTTTAATATTTTGCATTTGCTATAAGCTTATGGTCCTCTCCTAAGTTTGTTCAAATGGTGACCCAGGGGTCACACTTGGCCCTGCCCCGGGGGTCACAGTGTTACATAGGCTTGTATAGGGAAAAACTGAAAAAAATCTTCTTCTCTGGAACCACATGGCACGGAGCTCTCATGTATTACATGTAGCATCAGCTTATGGTCCTTTACTAAGTTTGTTCAAATGGTGACCCTGGGGTCAAATTTGTCCCCGCCCTGGGGGTCACAGTTTTACATAGACTTATATAGGGGGCGGAAAAAAATCTTCTTCTCGGAAACTACAAGAGCCAGAGGTTTGATATTTTGCATTTACTATAAGCTTATGGTCCTTTACCAATTTTGGTGAAATGGTGATCCTAGGGTCACATTTGGCCGCGCCCCAAGGGTCACATGTTTTACATAGACATGTATAGGGAAAAACTTAAAAAATCTTCTTCTCTGAAACTGCAAGAGCCAGATGTTTAATATTTTGCATTTGCTATAAGCTTATGGTCCTCTACCAAGTTTGTTCAAATGGTGACCCAGGGGTCACACTTGGCCCTGCCCTGGGGGTCACAGTGTTACATAGGCTTGTATAGGGAAAAACTGAAAAAAATCTTCTTCTCTGGAACTGCAAGGGCGAGAGAGGTTTAATATTTTGAATTTGCTATAAGCTTATGGTCCTCTACCAAGTTTGTTCAAATGGTGACCCTGGGGTAAATTTTGACCCCACACCGTGGGTCACAGTTTTACATTAAAGTCTTCTTCTCTGGAACTACAAGAGCCATAGGTTTAATATTTTGCATTTACTATACTCTTATGGTCCTTTACCAAGTTTGTTCAAATGGTGACCCTGGGTTCACATTTGGCCCCGCCCCAGGGGTCACGTTTTACATAGACTTGTATAGGGAAAAACTTAAAAAATCTTCTCTAAAACCACAAAGCACGCAGCTCTCGTATATTACATGTAGCCCTGGGGTCACATTTGGCTCTGCCCAAGGTGTTACTCTCTAGCACCTTCATTTTGTATTTGATCTTTACCAAACTTTGTCAGGGTCTTAAACCGTCTGTATCAATGTTGTTATACACAACAGAGCCCACATTTCTTGAACAATCTTAACCAAACTTGCACAGATTGTATATGACCATAAGATTTTGAAGAAGTTTGATAATGTGCCAGTACTCAGGTGATCGCTTTAGGGCCATCTTGGCCCTCTTGTACTGGTTCAGATTTACTCAGGTGAGCGATATAGGGCCATCATGGCCCTCTTGTTTATAAAACTTTTACGGTTTTTGAACTTTCGCAGATGTCCGAATGTACCATCATGGGTTTCCGAATGTACCGGTCAAAATCCGACTGTACCAGAGACGTGATGACAAAAGCATACAAAAGGTTTAATAAGTGTTAAATGGAATGATAATTCTGTTTTCATTTGAAAACAATCCGCATGTGACCCTTCATTACGCAGTTATTACATAAAGCTTCTGGCACACAGATATGTGTCAAAACAAGTGCCTGAATACGAAGGTGTCCGAACGTACCGGGTTTCATCCCTACATCTTTATTCCATAGAGTCTACCAATATCTGATATTACCGTGTTGGTTTAAACATATTTTATTTCACAAGCTTTTTACAACATATTATTTGTACACAACAGAAGAAAAAGGATTAGAACGAGAAGTAAGATACTTATGATGTTCTCCTAGGTATGATATTAATTGTATAGAATTGATGGCATAGTAAACAGCAATAATTAGATATTTTCACAATATTACCATGTTGGCACACGGTTCATCTAATTCCCTACCCCATGTTCATCTGTGATGTCTTATCCTCGGGGTATCCCCGCCGACACAACCCCTCTCCCACCAGTGGAGGTAAACACTGATATATGCATAATGGTAACAACCTATAGCTCTGATCCTTCCTAATTTGAGGCATTAATTTTACAATGAAATCATCTAAAAAATTATGACAAAAAAGCAGTAATAGAGAAGTATTCAACAGCATGTGTTGACATGAAGCTTATTTTTGGGGCAAGTGACATTTTGGGCAGGGCAAGTGGATTTTGAAAATCTACTTGCCCTGGGCAAGTGTATTTTCAAAATATTTCCAGACCCCTGACTATACATTATTTTATTTATTTTTATTTTTTATAGAGATATAGTCTAGGTAGGTATATTTACAAAATACATATATAGGGTAGTAGTATGGCCCTTTATGATTAAACACTAATAATCCGTCCCTATTACTATCCAATCTATAAAAATCAGTTCTCATGACAATATTAAAAATTTATCCCTATTTTTTCACAATAAACTTGTTAATTTTTAGCTCTACTGATCGAAGATCAGCAGAGCTTACGCCGTGGTGCGGCGTCCGTCGTCCGTCTGTCCGTAAACTTTTTTTGTAGCGACTGCTCCTCTGAAACTACTGGATGAATTTTCATGAAACTTTACAGAAATGTTGCCCATGAAGTCTAGTTGATCCTAGCAAAAATTCTTGTTGATGGAAAATCCAAGACGGCCACCAAAGCTAAAAATAGAGTCTTTAAAAACAAGTTTGTAGCGACTACTTCTTGAAAACTATAAGCGATATTGATATGGAACTTTTTCTAAAATGATCAGCATGACATGATGTTGGTGGTTATCGAAAATTGTTTTGATTCGATGTTAGACATGGCTGCCAGCAGCCATCTTTGTTTACATAGAGTTATATGGTAAAAACTTATAGCGACTACTCCTCTGAAAATACTCGACGGATTTTCATGAAACCTCACAGGAATGTTGCTCTTGATGTCTAAATGATCGTAGAAAAATTTCTGGTCGGCTGGAAATTCAAGATGGCCACCACGACTAAAAATAGATTTTTGAAAAAACAAGTTTGTAGCGGCTACTTCTTGAAAACTATGTGTGATAGTAAACTAAATTGATATTGCTATTGGACTTTTTCTAAAATGATCAGCATGACATGATGTTGGTCGTTGTCGACAATCATTTTGATTCGACTATAAACATTGCTGCGGCCATCTTTGTTTACATATAGTTATATAGTAAAAATGGTAGCGAATACTGCTCTGAATCTACTTGACAGATTTTTCAGGAATGCTGATCTAGCTATGAAAACCTATCAGAAGAGTTTCAAGGTCATTGACCTCTTGTTAAGATACCCGTGATTAAATATGCGTAAAATGAATTATGAGTTGGTAATTCTTAATTCGACACTACAGTTTTGAGGTTTGGCCTGGCTGGTTAAAGCCGTTAACGGTTTGTATTGTGTCTGTAGAGTTTGGATTTTCAAAATATGTAAGTTATATATCTACCTCATCGTCAGTGGGTTTAGAAACAGTGTAATATTTTTTTTAATTTGGCTGTTGTTGTCCGTCGTCCGTTAACCTTCAGATGTCAGCACTCTAGCACCTTCATTTTTCATCCAGTCTTTACCAAACTGTACCAGATTATTATATCAATGAAAGCTTGGAAGAGTTTGAAAACCAGCCAGATCGGACCAGTAACATCGGAGTTATTGCCCTCTTGGGCCTCCTGTTTCATGCATACAACACACAGTTTTCTGAAAGCTTTCCTGGACCCCTGTCATGTCTAAAAGTGCGAATGCGATGTTAGGATCTTACGCATTCCAAAGACAGAACTTGTTTCCTGCTTAAATGCAATTAATGAATTATACAAAGCTGAGTCTGAGCAATTTGCATACAGTTGATTTCATAAAGGGTACATAAAGAGTTACATCAGCTTTAGGAATGTTTGCCCAGAACTAGTTTTGACTACCATATAAAGTTGTAAAGTATGTAAATTAAGAGTTCTTGGTAATGGGAAGGCTGCTGTTTATCATCTTCCTCCATCACGATCACCTAGGTGACTTGATTGAAACAATAACAATAACGGAAATCTTATATTTTTAACTTCGTCTGAAAAGTATGGTTATAATCGGTTAGTCAGTATACATTAATCTGAGTTTCAGGCCTTTAACTTAAAATCTGAATAAGTATGTATTCTTTCCTGTCTTGTTTCTTATGCCATTGTTATTTCATTTTAATCAGCAAAATAAATATAAGTGGTATAAATGTGTTTATGATCATTTTCACAAGTGACTATTTCCTGACTGTTTTCTCCTGGATAATCATGTTTATTTATATTTTTAACATTAAAAGTGCATTTTTACATGAAAATAATTATAAGTGGTATAAATCTGTATGTGCTCGTTTTCACAAGTGTATTTCCTGACTGTTGTCTCCTGGATAATCACGTTTGTTTATATTTTAACATTAAAAGTGCATTTTTTACATTTTACCGATCATCGATTATAGACTTTCATAATAGATCATCATAAACGGATGCCTATTAAGTAACTGATTGTTAGAAGGGCCGTTTTATGTTGTGGCATTGTCCATCCGTCTGTCCGTTAACTTTTAGCTGACAGATAATTTTGGCTAATAACTTCCAAAGTGTATGGTCTACAATAATGAAAATTGTACACATCTTCAGCATGATTAAATGAATACATCTGAACAAGTTCCATAACTCTCAGATTCATATGTCTTGAATTATTTCCCTTTAAAAAATGTTTAATCTGGATCTTAACCTTGCCCTTTGTAAGTGATTGTGGCTTATAACTTACATAGGTAGAAAACAGTCACTTATAACTCTAGCTAAAAATGTGGCCTGGCGTTATCTTGTTGAAATAACGTAAACGTCGGGATGATTTCCTAGGAACTGGCCATAACCGGTATTAAAATGTGTGACTTTTGTTTTCTACCCTAGTGGCTTCTATTGAACATTATACGCCAAGTTTACGAATTCTGAGACAATCAGTGTTTGCATTTGTTCTTTAATATCCTTCCATTTCAAAATATGCACTTATTATTATAAATTACTTAAGGCATACAGTTTAACACCCATATTATCTACTGGTGCATTTTCATTGACCACCAGTATATTTAAGTTAATAGTGTAAAATACAACAGCATGTTACGTGTATTGTTACAAGAACTTTTGTACTGTATACTCATGTATCACCTGCTTGTGATATGAGTTCAACCCTTAACCCGCTACATATATATAATGGACTGTTCTTTCTTTGAATTAAGACCGTTTCATTTATGTGACAAAGGGGTGTTTTGGGGGAAATGACTGATCAGCAGCCAGACATAGTAAACCCTGATCAGCCTGCAAGCTGATCTGAGTTTATAATGGATGCAAACGTTATTATAGTCGTGCTTAGCAGGTTAAGGGTTATTAAAATGATGATCATGTTCTGTTCTGTACAAATTAACGTGAAAAACTTACTTTTTCATAAAGTTGCAAGTGTGTAGATTTCGATTAAGTAATAAATGTAGCATATGAGTTGAAACACATGCCAAAAAACGAAAACTCTCTAGGTGTATAATTAAGAGACAAACAAGGCCTACCAAGTTGTGTTTTAAAGCAAAATATACTTACCATTATTTGGGTGTAACTTTCCTTCTATCTTCTTAACTTTTCATTCACTATATTAGAATAAGAACAATCCTATTTGAGATATAAGCCTAATCTCGAATATAAAAACCAAGTTCGTCTCATATTTATAATAAAAATTGTTTCTCTCGATACCACCGCATTTTGAATGACACTTGAGCATTAGTGAACGACAGCAGAATTCCTAAATTCATCAGGAATTTTCACTATCTATGCTACTAGTTTAAATAAATGTTTAAATATGAACTATTTTAACGAAAATTACAATGTTTTCATGTTCCTTATTTGAAATATATAGCTTGTGTTATTTTAAAACGTTAGAATGTGTATTGCATGAATTAAAATGGCATCCAGTAAACATGGTAATTTTGTATTATTATTCAAACATGGCTGATTCGAGCAGTAGATAACTACCTATTAGGTGACACTGATTTGTAGAACCAATTTCATTAATTTCCAATTTTAACTTGTATTTACATGCATCAATTCTGAACAAATGTATTGAAAATATATTAGCATTATAATCGGCAGGTTTTGTAATAAAATTGGTGGTAAGCTATACATTTTAAATCCTTGAGAGATTTATTTGGATTTCTGTATTCATGTGTTTGAAAGGGAAGTTAATCCCTATTTAAAATGATTGGAAAGCTCTGGTTCACACTCTAATGTTAAACGCTTATGCAAAGAAAATATTTTATTTGTAACCCGTGTTCTGTTGGTACTGTCTGTGCATTCAATGGTTGAAAACCTCATTGCATTTTAATTAAACTATAGATCAGCCATGCCTACTAATATTCTAATATTTTGGACAATTGAATAAGAAGAAAACATGTTTTAAAGGGACACACGACATCCCAGGTTGAAAACCTCATTGCATTTTAATTAAACTATAGATCAGCCATGCCTACTAATATTCTAATATTTTGGACAATTGAATAAGAAGAAAACATGTTTTAAAGGGACACACGACAACCCAGATTGAAAAACTCATTGCATTTTAATTAAACTATAGTTTAACCGTGCCTACTAATATTTTGGACAATTGAATAAGAAGAAAAACATGTTTTAAAGGGACACACGACAACCCAGGCTGAAAACCTCATTGCATTTTAATTAAACTATAGATCAGCCATGCCTACCAATATTTTGGACAATTGAATAAGAAGAAAAACATATGAGCCGAAACACGCAAAAACGACCCTTCAGACAAATTTTAACATTTATGTTTATGAAACCCGGTGATTTTCTCTTTAAAAATCTCTTTATTTTATGTTGATACCTTAATTAAAAATGATTTGAAAATTAAAGATTGTACTCACCAATAATTTTGACGCTGAGACGCCGTCGTTGATTATAACAACAAAAAACATAAACAATTATCATTTTATATAGCATTAACTATTTATATTAAGAAAACATATTTATATTAATAAAACATATTCCCTATGATATAATACATGTAATTAGGTAAAACACGGAAGTGACGAGAAGTTTGATTAGTAAATAATTGATTACCGGCTGACGTCATAACTTGTTACTTTATGACGTTGTCGTCTAAACGTCCGAAGGACGTTTTCATGTGTTGCGGCTCATATTTTAAAGTGACACACAACAATCTTGCTCTATTTTCACCTTAGAAGTTTGTAAAAGTAAAAATCTTTCCACGCAGTTTACTGGTTATAGTGAAAGTAAAAAACAAAGATAAGCACTTTATTTTACCTCCTACATATATATAATGGACTGTTCTTTCTTTGAATTAAGACCATTCCATTTAAGTGACATAGGGGT